>JAMKCH010005338.1:0-43681 GCA_023653785.1 Ophioderma brevispina
ATCTGAAACGCGTGCCTACACATTTCAAAAGTAAAATAACAGTTCTACGTTAAAATAAATAACAACATCCACTTACAGTTTGTTATGAATGAACCATATTCCAATCAAATATTTCACAGGATAGTGTACCACAGTCCAGATCATAAGAGGATTATTTTCATGACCGTCTTGAAGACGCAACTTTTCTTTCCCAAAACGTGCAGTATCTCAGTATCTGCTACACATCTCTGTGCATGTAGTAGTTCTCTGCAATACCCAGTCATACCAGTTAGACACAAGTATATATCAAAAGGAAAAAACATTCCATTCATCTATACGCATGCGTGAAGGTATTTTTGTCGGCACGTTAGTTGATTTGTATAGTTATCGGTGATTTATAGATAACTTTATTAGCCTCTAAGAGATGAATGAAACGGTATATTTTACTGAATTGGAACCTTGAATTATTTCCGTAATGCAACTTAAGGGGTTTCATTAATGGAGGTGCAGGCTCCCTCGTGTGACTTTGAAGAGTGGTTCATTTCAAGAAAGCATTTTTGGTAAGAATGGGACTTAAGTGCTCCCTACTATATCCCCAACGTCCCTTAACTGCATTTAAATGCATTTTGAAGAAAAAAAGTCACGGAGTGGACCCCTGCCCTGTTTTAGGGGGAAATTGCCCATAGATCTAACAAGAAAAATAACGCTACCTCCATTGTTTGCGATCCTCTATGGACGTAGGGATATGGGTATTTATTTGAAGCAATGTGATTATAATTCCGTGCTTTGGTGATATTTAATTAAAGAGACACTGGCACATTTGAAAAATAGTGCGCCCTCAAGATTTTTCAAAATCTATATTTTTGCATGGTTGTAAGGCTTTTATATACAAAAGCCCTCACCCGAAATGATTAAGACCAAATCAGCTTCCTTATGGGTATACAGAACGATTTTATAATTTAGCGTCGCCGGCGACGTTAAATTCAGCAGACGACGAAAATGGCGTTTAACACAAGAACACGCACGCCGTATACATGTTTCCCACGCTATGCACGCTGTTTGATCGGTCTATAACCTTTGTGGTTTTAATATCAGTGAGTACGAGTCAAAAATATTCATGTAATATACACATTTGTTGATTAAAAGTTATGGAAAACTTAAAAGTTGGCCTACAAATTTCCTGGATGTCTTTATCCTCATATCAATGTCCTTATCTGTTTTGGGGTATGTTATTTTTATGTGTAAAATATATCTCTGTTCTTCCAATGGCCTAGACTATCATTTGAGAGCAAATTGAAGAAATTTCATATTTTGTGAAAATGTGCCAGTGCCGCTTTAAATATCGAGTTTTGGAATGATCTTAGAGTCGCACAAAGTGCGTGAGCAGGGACCACCACACCGCTCCCGAGAATTAATTAACAGAATTGAGGTGGATAAAGAAAAAGGAGTGTCGTAGAAAGAGTAAAAAATATCATTATGCTCTATGCGCTTCATACTAGGAAAGGTTAGAGCAAGTTCCAAATGTAAATGTATTACTATGCTACATCTAAACACTTGTTTACATATCGTAATCTGATTTTTAAGTGTAAGAATAGGCGGGGAAATGTCAAGTTCAAAACCTTGCTCCTGGGAAATAACACAACTTTGTGCAAACCTGGCCATGCAGGTCATGAATACACTTGGGTAACAAATGGAATGGTGATATATCTAATGATATTGCAAGAATTAGACGTTTATTATTTACTTTTTCCATGTAAGGACATTAAGAACATCCCCAGCCGACTATCATGTGACCCCGCATGTGACTCGCCCAGTGGCGAGTCATGATTTTCCATCATTATCGCCCCTAGTCAGTTGCCTGTAGATGACCAGTGGTACTAAACGCAACGTCCCTAAAAGTAAGTTCCAGTATTGGATTTATTTTCCAAACCTGCGATTATTGGTATCATTTCCAATCCCATTTGCAATTATTTCCTTCCAATTGGCCATGTTGGCTTTTTAGATTAAATGTCAATTCTTGGGATTATTTCAGTATATTACATAGGTAAACCAGAAAATTTGCATGGTAATTTAAGAGTACCAAAGTATCAACATTTCAAGACCAAAAAGTACCGTAATCAATAAGGATTATCATAATTAACTCATTTGTTGGATAAGCCTGTATTCAATCGGTTCATTTATTTGACATCTTTTATCAAATTAATCGTGTCTTATATTTTTTTTTAAATTACACATTTCAACCTGCTCCACCTGTGTCTCGTAGGTCGGATTTTGAATGGTAAATTACCATAGCAACCTAAAATCTTAGTGCTTGCAATGAGGTTTATCTTTATCAATACTTCACTTCCTTTGTTACATTAAAACTTGATAATTGTTATATGGAGACGCTTTCGCATTATGGATGATTCAAACGTATAATGTGGATTGCAGTTCAAGCCGCTATTTTTAGCATAACTATATATGAAATAAGCCAGTAAAATTGTAAAGTGTGAAGATATTGAAGCGTTGGCATTCTTCGGGATACAAAGATATGCAGCTTGCAGTAATTGATTGAGATGAAATTGCTGAATTCCCCTTGATTTATTCGGTTCCTACTTTCATGATTAACATAGCATTCCCATTACACACGTGCGTTTGTGAAAATGTAAGCCCCTATTATAATCATCGACATGCTTATGTTAAACACTCTTAAAAATACGGTGTCAAATATGCTCCGAATAAAAATAAAATGAAACAGCTATCAGCGATTTCTTACAAAATGTAAACAAATCGCGTCCCCTATTTTTCATATGTCTATTTTCTTGCACTGTTGTATTGAAAATGGTTGTAGTAGAGAACCCTGTAAGTGGCTAATTTGTCAAGAAATGACGATTTGTTATGCATTGTTTACTAATAAAAGTCGAGATGCGACTTTTATTAGTAAACAAAGCAGTCGGTCTTCAAGACCGATTTAAGCTTTAGTGTGTGTTTTTCACAAAGAAGAGCAATAAAAGGTGTTGTATGACCTAACACGTCACTAGTAATTTAGACAGAAAATGGGCATTTTGAGTTTTGAAAAAATGACTGATATATTTTAAATATGACCACGAAAAAGGTCATTTTAACTCAAATGGGGTCATTATATTCTTAGTCGGCGCATATTTGACCCCGTGTTTTTAAAGGCTGATTTTGAAATATAGTCCTATATTTATTTATGTATTGATTAAAAATAGTCAAATAGAATTAAAGATAGTCACCTAAATATCTCAATTTCAAAATTTCAAAAACAGATTTTTCGTTTTGATGTAGTAAACATTTATAGCGGTAGGATACTCTGTATAACAAAAATTCCGGATTCGGAATTTTGTTACAAAGTTGTGATTTTGGGCTTAGCTATTTCACACAGTGATTACCATGTGGAAAAATATTAGGTACATGCAAAAATACAATACTAGAACCCTCAGAGGGAGCCTAAGTATGTAATTTGGGGTTTTATTTGCAGATAGTATGATGGTTCACAAAGTTCGGTTTGAAATTAAATTACTCCTACAACTTTCCCAAAACATATTCCAGAAAAGAAAATTAATTGAATCAATTAAATATAGTAAACACAGGAATATTATAGTGGTAAAATAAAAATGTGTAGCTAGTCATATCATCTTCTCTGGTCATATGTAAACAAACCTGGTATTTGTAATTATTTTCTTCCAAGGTATCCAAATAATTGTAATATACAGTATAATACCGTAGCCGCCATGACTGACCTTTGAGTTAATTCGTTATATGTTTGTAAATGTAATCTTCTAAAGCAAACTTCTTCATAAATGTAGAGTAGTTCAACATCTTGCTAAACACTTGAGGAAAATAAGTCAATCTTACCCTCCTCTCAATAAGAGGACTAATCAATGTTGAGTAAAATATGACGAGTAAATCATCTTGAGTAAGACAAATACAGAATATTGAGTAAAATTTAAAAGAGAGTAATTAAGTAAAAATTACTCTGATAAAGAGTATACCATTTAGGCTGAGGTGGAGTACTCATTAATCAACTAAAGTTGAGTAAAAACTAGTTAGGTATAAATGTCTTCTAAGTTCTATTGAAATACCGAATGCCTCCAAAATTAGGCATTTCCTCCTTTTTGTAGCAAGGTTTGGGAAAACACAGCTTAAGTTTAACCTCCCTTAGAAAATACAAACTAACTTAAAAGTAATTTTAAAGCCACTATCAGCTATTTCTTCACGATGTAAACAAATCGCGCCCCCTATTTTTCATCAAAGTTCACTCTTTGGCACTGTTGTATTGGAAATTGTTGTATAGACCCCTGTAAGTGGCTAAGCTTAGCACGCCGTATTTGTTGAGATATTATGATTTTTATGCTTTGTTTGCTCATAAAAGTCGGGATCCGATTTTTTAAGGCCCAGAAACAGTCGTGAATGGCATCTTGAAGACCGCTTTAAAATGCCTTGAGTGTCCGTTTTTCAAAAAAGAAAAGTAATATAAGGTGAGATTTAAACTACTTAGTTCTCCAGTTAGACAAGGATGTATATATTTATTAATCTTTCCCTGGAGATGGCCAGCGCACGATAGTGTTGAAAACAACCCCATGTGCGCTTGGCCGGATTCGAACCGGCGACCTTCGTATTACATGCACGACGCTCTAACCGACTGAGCTATCAAGCAGGGTTGGTAGAAGAGCGATAGATAGTAATATAAGGTGTTGATATGACCTAACACTAACAATTTAGAGACAAAATGGGCATTTTGAGTTTGGAAAAAAATTACTGATAGTGGCTTTAAGATAGATATATGTAATGTGACATGTTGTAAACCTACACAAATAATCAGAATCTACATGTGGTTCATTCATGCTGAGAGATTACGCAAAATGAAAATAATAATAAAAGACATTTATGTAGTGCATTATGCAAAGGCCTCAAAGCGCTTTAAATCAAACAACTTAATACAAATGTTTAAAAACATCTTAAAATAACTAATAGTACAAACATTGCATAAATAACATTTATAACATACTATACACTGGTAGTTAATACAGCTAAAAAGAAGAAATACAATTGTTTACCACCCGAGAAATGAAAACACAGAAAGCAATGCGATATGAATGTGGCGCATATTTGCCAGGAGTTAGTCTCCTACTTATTTCCAATTCCAAATCATAGTATTCCAAATATTTATGTATCCAAATTCCAGTTTCTTTCCAATTCCAAAAGCACTCAGCGACCAGCAATGTACTAAACCACTGAGGTTCCCACTCCTCAGCAATTTGCAAAAGAAGGTACCGCGGAATGAACAGGCCATTATTCGAAGTTCCTGTTATAATCTAGTGCACACTGCAACTATTAATATACTAAGCCGCTGTGTTCCCACCCCCAGCAATTTGCCAAAGAAGGTACCGATCCAATAATATAGCATAACTTCACACTTGAAGTCCCAATTAGATCCTTATTGGAATACATACAGATTTACAACTAGTTTAAGCAAATGCGCAATTTGCTAAAGGAACTGACCTATCCACTAGCCTAACTTAAGTTACCATCCAATTTCATTTATTATATATATGCTTCAAGTTCAATTTATAGAAGGTTCAGATCCATTAAATGACCCGATTTCTTAAATTTCCCGCACAAAACAAAGATTCAACATAATCGTAAGATAAAACAACCTCCCAAAATTCTAATAACAAATTACAAAAGTCCAATAAGTTAAAAAAAAAAGCATAAGCAAAGATACCAATAAACCCAATGAAACCTAAATTGAGGAAATTAAAAGACCTTCTGCTGGTCTACCACACATATGGGAGGGAGAGAGGGAAACTTTTATAAATGTCCACAAGCACAGAAGGGCGACTAGACTCCCTGGTGGCAAATAGCGAAGTGACCATTTCCAAGAAAGCCGGGCAGCTTCCCCGAAAATACAACACCCTGATTGGATGTGGAAGACAAAAGGGTGAAGGACGAATGGTTCCCATACAATTGGTAACCAAGCAACCCAAAAGGGATCAGAAATCATTTCCTGGTGTTAAATCAGTTTATTGCGTTTTGCAATAAACTTTATTATAGACACAATTTTCTATACTCATTAGATAAAAAAACACATAAATCATGAAAGCAAAAAAGTTTTCAGTAATGACTTGAAGATAGAGACGGACGCGGCGGATCTGATGTTCTCCGGTAATTGTTCCATAATTTGGGAGCTGCAGCGACCACCATCACTCGATCACCATAGAATTGATTACGGGATTTATAGGTAACAGAAAGAAGTGTCTGTGAAGATGAGCGAAGATTTCGACCCGGTTTGACCCAAGGAGATATGAGTGATGACATATATTTTGGAGCAAGAATGTGAAGAGCCTTATATGTAAGCAGAAGCGCTTTAGACTGCGCGTTGATGGACTGGAAGCCAATGTAAAGAATTGAGAACAGGAGTTATATATGTGATCGTGACGAAAGGTGCGAGAAACAAGACGAGAAATCTAGCAGCACCAGAAGAGATTCCTTCCTATCATGAAGTGCACACAGGATGCTATTCTGGACATAGAGTAAGGCAGTCTCGGTACTCAGTGTAGTAGATAACCATAAAAATCGTGCACTTCTGGACAAAAGCATGAAACTTGGCACAGACATTCCTTGGGGTGTACAAAGCAAACTTATAGAAGGGGTGCCCAAAAATCGGACCTCATTAATGACGTCATATGCCCCGCCCCCGTTTTTGCATATTGATGAATTATGTCAAAATGGAAATTCCTCAGAAACCTATCATGTGTGGTATCAAATTAAAGCCCGGAACATAAAGATTGTCTTAAAAATACTTTTAGTAGGGTATCTTAGCATTTGGGGTCATTATAGGTCATTAAAGTTCATTGGAGGTCATTTGATATCAAATTTCACCAAATTTGGAATCAAATTCCACGACATGGCATGCATACATCAAAGGGCAGTTCTGTAATTATTTCAAACAAATTTCGACATTGTAAACAAAAAAAAATTCATACAAATAACTTGATTTTGATTCATATCAAAAGTAAATACTGTGTACAAATAGGCCTATTCAATTTCACAATGATTAGATTTTGTTGGATATTACAAAAAGTGACATGCTGTGGCCGTACATTCCCAAAATGGCACTATCAAGCACTTCGTACTACCTTTTGATGTTATTTAAACAGAAATTTGAAATTTGGTAATAACTTCTTTGATTTGAAACTTTTGTCTTTTTAAGAATCTGTGTTCATTATTAAGAAATGATGGCATTTCGTCGTTGAGGATGTACAAATTGAAATATTTCTGCAATGTACGTCCACAACGGTTATCATTGGGAAATTTAGCCCTAAATATGACAGCTCTGATTTTTATCTTTGTTTTTTCCTTGAGATTAATCGCCCTGAAGTGTACAGATCTGTTAGGAAACTAATAAAGTTTTGCAAAAGCAACTGTTACTAAAACATGAGTAACTCAAAAGTCCACTTTTGTGTGTATGTCCGCAAGGGGGTGTTTTTTATGACTTGTCATGCAAACTGGCAAGAATGCGATTGGAATTGAAATTTTCAGGTCTAATACTTCTGTCAGAGTCTACTGCAATACAATTGTTCAAAATTCAAGAACCTGAATAATTAGAAGTTCTGGGTCCCCAGTCACTGGATACCTTTTCCATGACAAGGCACACGAAAAGTCCAGAGCAAATAATCCTGTAGCGAGTGGCAAGCCACTTGCAGTTCACTAAACAATAGAGGTAATTTCCTGACGCCATACTGCAACAGTTCTCTACTTACCTTGGATATTTCAGATAGCAAGGTCTACAATAGATTTCAGGTGTTGTCAACATCCTGAGCAGTAGCTAGCAGTCTATCCATAGGCTCTACGAGCTGGAGCATTTTGATGGACATGGGGAAGAACTTTGTCATAGTCATTTTTGATAACCCAGAATGTCTCAAAATCCCCTCTGACATTTCCAGTAAACAATTTCAGTGCATGGAAATGAAATCCATATGGTTCCTGGCAAAGAACCAGGGTGCTAGTACTTCCAAGCACTCTGTATATAGCACGAAAGTCATGGTGATAGCGAGAGCACATCAATATCACATCAAGCACTATATGAAATCAAGAAATGATATCACATATTGCATTATTGGAAGGTTGGGCTCTTTGTCATCATCTTTAGTCTTGTTCAAGATGTCCCTTTATGCATTGAAAATCTGTAACAAATCCTCAAAAGCGCAATACTCTCGTCTTTTCAATTGTATTTCCAAATGACAATGAATGCTCTAGCACTACACCGGTCAGTGGTGAAATAATTTAGACCGCCTTGACCAAGGTTACATTTCTCCAAATCTAGAAAAAGGATCCATCAAAAGTATTTGTGAGCTGCAAAGCATTCCGTTGAAGCTTTGCCCAAGTATAAAGTGCTGAGACTTGATGGTTGCACCAGGTCCTTGTCATGTGCCAGCTTTCAGAATTGAATTAGAAGTTCAAACACGCCAAATACCGACTTCTCTCAAGGGCGGGGGGGGCGGGGGGGGGTTGTTGTCCAACAAGATCCAATTCAAAGAAATGTGCCAATCAATGTTCCATACAGCACATACCATTCTATGTGGAGGCCAAGCGTGTGTTATCCCTATACTGCCGTGACAGTCACCAAGAAAACTCTCAAAATCTGCTCTTTCATTGTTTTTTGTTTTTGTCAGTTTTGTCTCTTTCCTTTCATTTCATTCATTACAGTGTGAGTTCATAAAAACCCTCATTCAGGAAAGATTTTTTCTTCAAAGGTTAAAAACAATAAACGTTATTTGTGCTTCAATGTTTGCCCTTGGTTGTATACAGAGATAACAGGCTATCAGAAGATTTTTATAATTTTGTGTCTTTCGACTTTGGGTCAGAAACTATGTCCATTTTTGCGGAGCGACCTAAAAATTCAGTTTTGGCCGATTTTAGCCAACAATGCAGAGAGACTGAAACTGACGTTATACCCCTACACATTATATCAAGACATGTCACACAGTGCTATTTCAGATGGTATCGATTTCTTCTCGACAACAACATATCAGTTTTGAATAAATGGTCTATTGTGTGACATAATAATACGTAAAATATCTAAATTTAAAATTAAATTAACCATTTGTTCAATCATACCGAGGTCGTTATGAAATGACTACTCATATCCATTTCTCAGTTCATGACACAATGAAACTTGCTCAGAGATTTTTTTTTTATTACATCTCTAAGGTAATTATTTGCCACATTTATGCCAATGATACACAAATATATGGCAAAACAATTGTAAAAATTAAAAATTGGAATTAAAACGTAAATTCATATCGAAGTGCTGTTTTTTTTTTAATGCGGAATGCACAACTTTTCTATGGTTTCACTTTTGCTCCCAAGGTTCTGTTGTAGGTTAAAACATGAAATCTTGCTGAACCAAGTACACTTGGTGGCTCTTACAACACCATTCATCTTGACTTTCTTATTTGGTAAATTGACATGTTTTCACTTAGCATGTTTCTTTTTGTAATCTCTGATATTTTTTAATATTCCTTCACTTACTCTCCCACCTTCTATTGGTTTAACAATAATTGGTGTTAAATGTTTGTAGTCAAATCACACTGAAGACCACGTTACTCTTTTGAAACGATGTATCTTTGTTTGGCTCGAAATTCGGCCAAACAGATTTTTAAGTCTCTCAGCAAAATAGGCGTTACTTCTTTCGTCTAAAGTCAATGAACCACCAAATACACGTTTCTGAAGCTTTTTTGATCCTTTCTTTATAACCATCCAAACATTTAGCAAAACAATTCTTAACTATTTTCATTATTTTATTCTGAATGTAGGGGTTTTTTTTACTCACACTGTATGTGCAGAGTTCTGGACTGATTTTCTACAGTTTGAACATAGGAACGAAATGCCTGTGCTTCAAGTACCTCCTGTTTTCAATGGCGGTGTATGCTGTGAAACTAGTTCGTTGGGTCTTCTCAACTTCCATTCTAACTTCTCTCGTCGTTTTCGATAAAGTTGTCAGATCCAAAATGTATTTGGCCTATTGTTTCAAGTGACCCTCCACTTCCAAAAATCCCAAGCCAATATCTGGGTTTCTTGTAGAACTCCTGACTCCATCCTCATTTTTATCCACATCATTGTGTTTATTGAATGCAAATTGCCCAGATAATTTTGAAACAAATAATACCAGTTTTGGACAGGAACGTCCGTGGATTACCTTTTCTTGCATGGTGACCATCATCTTGTGTACGTATTTTTGGTATTTTTGTATTTTCACTATTATTTTATTTTTTTACTTAATAAATTATTTATCATATTTTTTTGTTTTTGAAGGATTTTTACCACTAAAACATCCATTTCTCATATGTTGTGATCTTAGAACTTAAAGGCTATTAACTTTTAAAAATGTATTTTTTTTTTAAATTTATTTAATATTTTATTCATTTTTTTTATTTTTTTTTTATTTTATAATTTGTTTTTCTGGTTTGAAGTAACAACTTAAGATGGAATGCTATTTGACATGATTTTGAATACATTTTAAAGCTATTTCTCAAGCTCCCTTGTCCCCCAAAAATGTATAGTTTGTGCTATCTCCGACTTACCCCTATGGAGTTATAAGCTGAAACCGTTAATAAGGTCAAAGGTTAATTTAGCTTCTACAGGGTCATGTACTAAAAATTACTTTGATTGTTCAATGGAAATTGTCTCATATTGTTTGTAACGTTCTCACAATTAAAATAAGGAATAGATTCGACCAGCAAATCTGCAATGTGAAATTACAAGTTACGCACCTCTCATTAGTACTACCCCTATACCTCCTCGTAGGGGTATGGGGTTGTTTTGGTTGTACTTGGTAACAACCCATTGTCCTTGTCCCAACTATACCTTATTTTAACTGTGATTACATTACAAATAATAGGAGACCATTTCACTGAAATTGAATCGTTTTCAATATATGACCCCTGTAGAAGCTAACTTTAACCTTTGGACCTATACTTTAACGGTTTTTCAATCTACTACTCATAGGGGTAGGTCGGAGAGAGCACAAACTATACATTTTTTCTCCTTGTGATCCATCGAACAAGTGGTATTCATTCAAAACAACTTGGACCAACTTCTCAATTTTTTCCCCCTGTAATAATCTTTTGCGACCCCCCTATCTCGCTTAACTACCCCTACAGAATGGGGGCCATCATAACATTTTTTGTGTACGCGTCATATGTTAGGAACCCCTGGTATCAGTGCCTCTTTGTTGCCCCCCGTATACCGAAATAAAGCATAAGGCTACTTTGGTGGTCTGGCTCATCTACTACAATGGTATCGTCTGACGGCTTATATGACCACAAACTGACATCTACTTACAACTATTAAATATTTAGATCATTTTAGCAACTCTACATTCTCAATCTTTAATTGATACCAAGCTTGATATGATTATTGAAAGTAAGTATTTTAACATTACACGGATAGGTATAAAAAAAAGGCCGTGGCTTTGAACTCATTGTTGTGGTCGAATTTTTGGCACCCTTCTTTAAATTGCTTTAAATACCCCAAGGAAGTTTTGTGCCACGTTTCATTGCTTTTGTCCAGAAGTGCACGACTGATGAAAATTATGACTTATCTACTCTTCACTAACTGTGGTGTGGGGTCGGTACGGGTACGCGGACTGTGCTTCGGTAAAAGGTCGTTGTCACTCAAATAAGACTGAAGTTGACTAATATGGCTAGCGGTCAAATCTCATAGCGTTTGACTTAGGTGACGCACCCACCCCTGGAAAGTACATAATTTTTCCCTAAATAAATTCTCTACAAATTATAAAAGTTCAGTTTCTACGGGCGGGGGTGCTCACTCTGGTATGCCATGTGCACATTTCTTGAAATGGATTAACTGTCATCTCCTTTTTTTCCCCCCTGAATATCAGGACCAACAATGATGTACATCACGTTCATTCCCTCCTCCAGCAAATAAAATGTGCTATTATAAGTAAATCCGTCCGTCATGCATAGGACAATGGACTTCCAGACTCTCTGGAACGCAGAGCCATTGTTATTGTGTCCCATGACGATGATGTATGACCACCCGATTTCGATTGATCTATAGCCGTGCTCACAAATAAAATATAACCGAGCTTTTTCTGTAAGTCCAATAACTTGACCGTATATTTCATCATTTATTCAAAAAGGAAGCGAATATGAACAAATCATGAAAAAAAAGAATTGTTGCTTGGCAGCTGAGACCTAACACCTTGGTGCAGAACCAAGACCCAAAACTTAATCATACTTTTTGTAGACATCTTTCCTATTCCAGTTAAAGTTTGTTTGGCACCTGTTACGTGCTCATTGCTTATAGGTTTGAATGATTTTCGATTTCTGCTAATAACGCGGGTACATTGAATTGAAATGGGTTTACACGGAGAGTTACGGGTTTGGTTTTGCACAAGATGTTGGGTCGCAGTTTTGGCCAAACAACTTTACTCCCATGAATTTTTCGTTCATCTACGTTTCCCTTTCGAATAAATGCTAAAATATAGGTCAAGTTAATTGACCACACAGTAGAACCTCTAACTTGACAGGCATGTGGCAGGACCTTTGTGGGTAGAACGTTTCATATAGAAGTCCATGGATGCAACTGAAGGTCTTACAATTGATTCCGTCATACGATGTATGACGTTGTGCAGTAGTCTGACGGAATGGAATGGGCATATTACCTCATTTGCATCTATATGAAACGTCAACTCATGTCCACATCATGAAAAAGAGATTAATTTAAATCGGGATGGTGGTATAACACCTTAAATCTTCTCAGTCAATGAAAATAACAATGGCTCTGCAGTTCTCCCAGATGAAAAAGGAATCTGAGGTGTTTGGGGGGGTCCTCTGCATCACCGATCGGATTTATTTACAATTGGCCCCGTTTATTTGCTGGAGTAATGAATCATGATGTACATTCCGTTGGTCACTGATACTTCAGGGCAAAAATTTAGATGACATTTAATTTAATTCAGTTTCTTCTAGAAAAGGTGCACAGCTAGACATAAAACACACGTAAACTGCTTTTTACTATAATTAAAAAAAAAAATATTTTGGAAGAATTATGATGTACATGTCCAGTGGTGCGCCACCTTGGTTCTTAACCGAGCATCTTTTCTTCCTCTTTGCTTGTAGCCTATACCACAAATAGCACTGCAATGGAGGTCCATACTGGACCAATATTTATTATTTATTGAGCCCTATATTGGGTTACAATATTGGATAAATATATTTTGCTCATGGGCCCAATATTGGCCAATATTGGACCAATGATTGTAACCAATGTTGTATCGGTGTTGTGCCAATGATGGCCCTATGTTCTTTTACAACAATTATTTAATGGAATTTTTTTCAAGCTGCTATTTTGAAATAAATTAATTAGATAATTTCGAGCTACTCACATATGCAATAGCCACGTGTTACCGATGCCAAGATTACCAACGGAATACCATTATTGCCCTTGGAGAGCCAATAAAGGAGCAATAAAGGCCACCCACATAATGCCGATGCCAAGATTACCGATGGGGAACCATTGTTGGGCCAATATATGCGTGCTATGTGGGTAACTACAACACGCTCAATAACTTTGCTAAGATATTTGAGATTTAATATCGGGCGATAACTGGCTAGAGATTCTGGATCAAGGGTGGCTTTCTTTAGAAGAGGAGTTACAATTGCATGTTTCAAAGTAGAAGGAACATGTCCAGTTTGGAGAGATGAATTCACAATATTGGTGAAAACCGGGAGAAGAGACTCAATACAGTCTTTAAAATACATGAAGGTAGTGGATCAAGCCGGCAAGATGTCATTGACGATGATCTAATAGCTTTCTTCTTGAGTAACGTCAAAAAAGTTGGCGTTTGTCGCCAATTTTCGTATTAAAAAAGTTTTTGATCACTTATATGTTTAAAGTGCACAATAGTTTCCAGTTTTTTTATTCCATTAGTTTTTCTCTCATTGATCAGTACAAACGTAAATTTAATTTGAAAATTCTTCCGGGAAAGTTGTCTGTACTCTAACTAGAATACAGACGAATTTAAGTTCATCCGACCGTACACACTTAAGTGTTTACAATGCATGTAAATTAGGCCAGAGACATGGGATTCAGCATTTGAACGACTAATTACTATACACGTATTAATGATGATAACTTAATTACTGTAATTGGTAAAATTAGTCTCAAGTGGATAAAATCACATTAGATTTATTGCAATGTCATTCCAATCACTTGGAAAAGCACAAAGAAAAGCATTTAGCATCAACATATAGTCCTTAAAGAAGCGGTAGCTCAGACACAGGCTGGGGAACATTTAAAATAACCTTAAACCCTGCCTTGAAAAGTCAAGGTAATTTTAAAATGAATTAAAATAAATAACATATAGTTCTTAATGATAACCAACCAATCTGCTTTGGAAATCAACAGCCACAGTGAAGTGTCTGAAAGTTCTAGGCAATATACTAGATTCCGCTGCTGTCTGGACTAGCTCTCATTTATGTGAAGGTATTGAATGAGCAGTTATACACAAAATCAATATTTACCCAAGGCGGTCGGATATAAACGAATGGGGAGGTTGCGAAGAACCATAAACGTCTAGCGCGAAGTCGCGAATTCTTATGCCTGTCTATTGAAAATCTTGTCACAAGAAAGTGATTTTGAATAGACAGGCGTAAAAATTGGCGTTCACGTTAGGACGTTATGGTTCTTCGTAACCTCTCTATTGATTACAATTATAATTCTTTGTTACCTTTTTGAAATAATTTGCCCAAAAGTCTAAACAATGTTGAGATAGATAGTATAGATTAGTATTGCCAAAAACAGTATTTTAATTAAGTCTAGTTTTCTTTTCGTAACCGGTCAACTGAGCCTAGTGAAAATGTCATAAATGATAGACAAAATGAAAGCGTGTTCCATATGTAAATATGTTTTCATAATGTTCAATTAACAATTACCAGCTTTTCAAATTAATTTTTATCATCACAGATATTTCATGACTTCTTAAATTTCACTTTTTAAGATTGCATGACAAATTAATGAATAACAAAAGTGTCGTTAACTTGTAATTTTTAGTACATGAAAAATTACATGACAAACTAAATGACAAATAATGCATTCATAATTTGTCATTTTGATGGACATGACTAATTTAATGACAAATTATAAATTCATAATTCATCATTTAATTTGTCGTACACTCAACGTTAAATTGTAATGTACTAGAAATGACAAATTAACGACAATTTTGTCATTCATTAATTTGTCATGCAATCTTAAAAATTGAAATTCTAAAAGTCATGATTGAAAACATATCTTTTTCCAAATTAATTACATGTATATGTTGTATATAGTTTTTAAGATTGTAGCTTTAAGATTGTACTTTAAGATTTATGTAATATGTTGTAACTGTAAGACCATGTAAAGCGCTTTGATCATTCTTAATGCTAAGGCGCTATATAAATATCTGTTATTATTATTATTATGAAAATATCTGTGATGATAAAAATTAATTTGAAAAGCTGGTAATTGTTAATTGAACATTATGAAACATATTTAGCTTTATTTTCTTCAATGTTAAAAAAAAATAATTTGCATGACAATTTTTTAATTAGTCAAATAAGACCATTTTCGTGACAAATTAATGTTTTCAGTGTACATATGGAAAACGCTTTCATTGTGTCTACCATTTATGACATCAGGTACAAATTAATGTTTTCAGTGTATAGTACAAATGGTAAGTTTTAATCATATTTTGTTATGGAGAAACGGTATTCAATTGATTATAATCTTTTGATTTTTGATGAAATATGAACGTGATTCACAGATGAAATCTGAGACGTTTCAGGTCATATAGCTGTATAGCCTGTAAGTGCATTTTCTCTATCTTCGCGGAAATCTACACTGCCACCTTGGAAGACAGTCTTCACTTAGCCATTTTCTTCAAATTATTATCAAAACAATACCTTAAATAGAATATTTGTTTTATATAAACAAACCTAAAACATTAACAATTTTCCAGATGAACTGTGTGATGTACTGTTACAAAATCCTATCTGATCAATGAAATCGGGTTGTTTTTCAATAGCAATATTCCTATGGCCTGAAATTTAACAGATAAAGACCCTTAATCCAGATTGAAATCGTTGTTATATTAATCAAGGTTGATTGAAATTAATCCCTTTTTGTCTGTTTATCGTATATATTGCAAGAAACACATGACGTAATATATTGTACTGATAAATACACCCAAGTTGCTCATTGCACAGGCCGATTCGGGTAGAGGTAATTGTCATTTTTATTCTCCAGTGTGACCACATCAAGGGTGTTTATACTCATATTCTCTTTATTTACCAAATATGTCTCACCTTATGCCATAAACTAACTAAAGCAATAAGTTAACCGGACAGTTCATTGAGTTTACTTGTACATCATTGCCCTGAAATGAGCTTGTGTGATCTGGTATCATATACATACCCAAAACACCAGGGGGGTGTATTTTCCTAAATACACTGGCGAATGGAGGTACTGAACTGTGCCAATGGAATTTGAGATTTTACTAGCGCATAGTGATCAAGGCATCTCGCCAGCAAATTGGCGCCTTTTCCTCTCATTTAGACAACTCCGACCAGATAATAATAATAATAAAATAAAACGTGCTTATAAAGCGCCCCTTAACTAATGTCTCAAAGCGCGATACAACAGAAACAAACGTAATATTAGAACAAGAAATACTTAAATTACAAAATGCAAAATAACCTGAAACATGTAATTAATCATCAAAAGCATTTTAAGATTTTTGTTTAGACTTGACTTAAATTTAGCCAACATCTGACAATGATGAATCTTGGAGAATAGTTACTGCGATACAGACTGTAACGCAATGTAACTCATTCGATACGACTGTACGCAAGCATAAAGGCCATCCGTAATTACCGCAACGCGTTGCGTGAAAGTACAACGCGTTGCGCCAGTTCGGCAACGCGTTGCGGTTTCGGCCAATCAAATCATGTATTTTTGTGACTTATTTTCAAAAATAGACCCACCACGCGTTGCTAGATAACTTGCAACGCGTGCAAACCTTCGCAACGCGTTGCAAACCTTCGCAACGCGTTGCAAACCTTCATACAACGCGTTGCGAGCTTCACAACGCGTTGCAAGCTTCACAACGCTTTGCTAAGTCCACAAGCCTAAGGGTCATAACGCGTATTGCCGCAACGCGTTGTGAGAAAGTCACAACGCGTTGCGACATTTCGGCAACGCGTTGTGACATTTCGGCAACGCGTTGCGACTTTGGCAACACGTTGCGCATTTGGGCCACACTATGCGGTGTCGGCACATAAAATCAAGAAATTTCCTGTGGACGTATTTCAAAATATAAATCTCACAACACGCGTTGCGACCTTTCACAACGCGTTGAAACCTTCCAACGCGTTGCGGCCAATACGTTATTTCCTTATTCCTTCACAACACTTTGAACTTACAACGCCGTGTGAGCTCGCAACGCGTTGTGTGGAAGGCTTGCAACGCGTGTGTGGAAGCCATAATGGTATAACGTATTGCCGCAACGCGTTTTGTGGATCTATTTTTTGAAATACGTCACAGAAATTCATGATTTTGGCCGACGCTTCAACGGTTGCCCGAAATGTCGCAACGCGTTTGCTACTTTCTCACAACGCGTGTCGGCGGCAATACTTTGTGACCCTTATGCTTTGTGCCTTCCGCCCCGCGTTGTAAACTCGCAACGCGTTGTGAATCTCTGCACGCGTTGTGAAGACTTGCAAAGCGTTATGAGTGTCCACAACGCGTTTCTAGATACCTTGCAACGCGTTGTGGGTCCTATTTTTTGAAATACGTCACAGAAATTGATCATTTTAATTGGCCAACACCGCAACGCGTTGTGAAATTTGGCAAAACGCGATATCGCAAGCCCTAAGCCATAAACGTATTGCCGGCAACGCGTTGCGAGAAGTAGCAACGCGTTATTGCAAGCCATAAAGGCCATAACGCATTACCGCAACGTGGTGTAGGCCATCAACATCATAAAAAAATTTCTGTGACTATTTCCAAAAAATATACCCACAACGCTTTGCTAGTACTTTGCCACGCGTTGCAAACTTCACAAACGTCGTTGCGAGCTTCACAACGCGTGTGCAGCTTCACAACGCGTTGCGAAGGACCACAAGCCATAGAGTGTCGATACTATTGCCCGCCCGGCGTTGTGAGAAGTCACACGCCTTGCGACATTTCGGCAAGCGTTTGCGACCTTTCAGCAACGCGTTGCTACATTTGGGCAACGCGTTGCGTGGTCGCAATCAAAATCATGAATTCCTGGGACGTATTTCAAAATATAAATCTCACAACGCGTTGGAAGCTTCACAACGCTTTGCAAACCTCAAAACCGCGTTGTTGCAATACGTTATGGCCCTTAATGCATTCACAACGCGTTTGTAACGCATTGTGATGGCTTGCAACGCGTTGTGAAAGCATAAGGTCATAACTATGGCCGCAACGCTGTGTGGCTTTATTTTTTGAAATACGTCCAGCATTCATGAGTTTGATTGGTCGACGCCGCAACGCGTTGCCGAAATGTCGCAACGCGTTGCTAGCTTTCTCACAACGCGTTTGCGGCAATCCGTTATGACCCTTATGGCTAGTGGACCTTCGCACGCGTGGTAAAGCTCGCAACGCGTTTTGAAAGCTCGCAACGCGTTGTGAGTTTCCACAACGGGTTCTAGATACTTTGCAACGCGTTTGTCGGTCTATTTTTGAAATACGACACAGAAATTGGATATTCTACTTGCCTACAATATCGCAACGCGCTGCCGAACTGTCGCAACGCGTTGCTAGTAAGCCAACGCGTTTGCGCATATGTTTATGATGCCTTAAACATGGCGGCTATAGACGTGGATACAAGGTTCATTTCTTGTGAAGATGACCCTAAATCACGCGATGGTTGTATTTCTGCATAGTTTACTGAAGATAAATTGGTACGCATCCATGGCTACATTTTGTAAGTTTTTAAACTTAGTAGCCTTGCTATTAACAACGACCCCACACTGGCACCCACATGCAATTTTGGAGAACTGGTCTAATTGTTCAAGTATGAGTAACAAGTTTGGCGGCAGAGTATGGTTGATTCGCTGTAGTTTAGCTATTTTGTGAGTCCGGTAGGCGAAGAGAATGTATTATATAGCCTCTATATAGATCCTGTCCAATCTATGATTGGTTAAAAGTGGAGCATAATTCCACTAGCTTCAAGAGATTGAACCAAAATGAACTTGCCCTGGAAGCGGGCATATTCATGAACTATGCCCGGGACACCCATCTTCCAGCGTAAAGTACTGTCGTACGAACATATTCATCCGTATTATGAGGGTACATATTGAACTGGGTAAGAGATGAATATAAGCAGCCCCTGATCATGATGCTAGAATATAAACCAGTCATTGCCCCTGATCGTATTTTGTTTACTCCTACTGTGAAGTGCTGAATCGCAGTATCAGACCATCGGTATCATGCTTTGAGCTTGTAGATGAAGTTCTGAAAGGAATCAGAGATGCAGCACAAAGGGCTAATACCAAACGACAGGTAAAGTAACTCGTGAAGAGTATTCGAGGATTATAATTCGACATCGATGACACGGCCATCTGCCATGTAAAACTGCCGAATTCGGAGCTGCGATCCTTCGAGTCAATGACATGCAAGGAAAATTGTAGCATCTTGCCGACCAAAAAATGGCAAGAATCGAATTACAGTCGATCCCGTTTTGACTCCCTCACTTCCCCTCCACACAAAGTTGATTGTTAATTCTTCACATGTTTTGCACCCTAAGTTACACAAAATTTTAACCTGGGCCATGCATGCCATGACCATGCCATGGCAACAGACATGGCACCCTTCCGAGGTACCGCCATCTACCGGATAGCCTGTAGTAGGGGTCCCCTCCAACAATAAGTAGGGTTTAAATCCTTGAACATCAAGTTAATCTTTAGCATCAACTTCATAGCTCCCCTATGTGTTTTGCTCCAAATCACATCTATCTTCGAAATCTTAATTTGTCTAAACCATTTAACCTCTTTGTGGTGCACTTTCAAGAAAATCGGCATGATATAGGCCTTGGGTTAGCATCCTGTCTTAGAATGTTTCTTTCTCACAATCAGATGCCAAGAATCTATATATTGGTATATACCAAACACAATATTGTGACTGCTTTTTATTCGGAGTCATGGTTGAAACTATAGGCCCTCGGTGATCTCGAAACCATACTAGTATCACCTGGTGCCTATAGTATTCATCCCATGTCCCGATGCCCCTCAATAGCAGTCAATATTTGTACTATTGCATTGGCAAGACGATAAATATGACTGCGTTTGAACTAAGATTTCAAAAGATTTTAGATGAAACAAGCAATTCTTGCGACTATCTTGTACAAAAATAAGAGCAAGGGATTAATGTTATTTTGTAGAATATCCATCCTGAGAATCATTTTCCAAGATGACAACCGAGTTTCGTGCAACTCCTGACTTGGGGTTGTATTGCAGCATTGGCGATTTTAAATAGATGGTATACAGGGACGGTTTCCTGAGCGAGATGTGGGACATCCCCATTTCATGTCCTCATTCACTTTTACATAATGTTCATTTGACAAAATTTAAATATCATTTATACTCTTTCAAGATTGGTATCCATGGCATGGTCAGAAATCTTGTTTCAGAGCAACATAAACCTGAGTGTCATCAGCACTAATATCATTCTGCCAAACCCATTTGATCAATGATATCTTCAATTGAACGCAGTTATCATAATTTAATGATAACGGTCCAATCACACAGCCTTGAGGTGCACCTGCGAGTGGCACATTGGTTTTTTGAAAGAGTTATTTCTACCATAGATTGAGAACGATTTAAAAATAGATTTAACCAATTCAGGCAGTTTTTCCTGATACAACCATAGTAAGTGATAGATATCACTATGAGTGACAGTTCAGCGCATCTACCAAGGGACCAAGGCAGTTTCAGTGGTTGTACTTGTACATACCTTGACATGAATTGACCTTTGTGATCTGGGTATCGTATCAATCATACCCAAAAACATTGTGTATTTCTAAAAAGTGGTGAATGATAGCTACTGAACTGTAGCCAAGGGAATTGAAGATTTTACTAGCTCATGGTGAATAGACCAGACAAACTCATAAAAGAAACTTCATGGGGCATTTTTTAGTAGAAGGCATTTGAAACATGTTTCTAGACGATTTTGTTGCTGATCACGAAAATGCCAGTTGCTTCGCTGTATTTGAGTGCAAAGGGGTCAAAATTTCAAGAATTAAAATAGGCCGCCAAATACCATACACTTATATGAAAAGGAAATTCTACATTTTCCCAAAATTAACAGGCCCGAAACCTACATTTCCTTACCCACCGTGTTTGGCAGCCGAGTATATTAACAATAATTATTCAGCAGAAAATCACTCGCCTCAAAAGGGGTAAATCGAACCAAATTCAAAATGGCCGCCAAAATAATGAAAAACTAAACAACATAAAATTTATGCTTAGAATTCCCAACAATAATTCTGTGTTATTAAACATTCTCTCTCTTGAAGGTGATATATCAAGCATTTAGTATATAATATCAACTTCTCACTTAATTGTGGTCCAAGGGATAAATAACCGGGGGGCACTGACATTGGGAAATGGTACGGGTATGTGTGACCCCCATTTCGCGTCTTTCTCTCCAGAAGTTCCCAAGACCGCCCCCAGTTGAAAGCATAATTCAGTTCTTAAGGTCCTCATTTAGGAAAATATTGCCACAGAAGCTACTTTTGAGTCCTATTTCAGCTCCAGCCTGCGAATATCTAAAAATTATTCCCAGCCCCACTCTGGGAAACAAATCATTTCGCAAGCCCCCCAGTTCGTGAAATCGGGCGCCACACAAAAACCGACCTGAAAAGAAAGTTGAGAGTCCCTCCCCCCCCCCCGCCCCGATCAATGGCCAAACGAGTCATAACTAGCTCATTTCTGCTCGCATAAATTAATTTCAGCTATCTAAAAAACTGAATCAGATTTCATCAGCGAGCAGAACTTTATCCAATCAGATTATGACACTGGCGGCATTGACCAAATCAAATAACGTTTTTTTTTTTTCAGCGAGCAAAAATGTTTGAAAATAATTTCACCTCGCCGAAATGAATTTCGGCTCGCGAACTTGCACACTGGCCAGCCCGTTCAAAGTAACTGATTTCTGCTCGCAAAATTAAAATGGCACAATAATTCTGCTCGCCGAATTCAAATGCTATTAATTGCTGCTCGCCGAATGAACTTTCTGCCTCTGGAAAAAACGTCTCCTACAGTAGGTAATATTTTGCATATTAGTCGCTGCCACCAAAAAGTACTGCTCTGTTGCAACTTGATAAAATTAAAAAAATAAATGTGGCCACAAATTACAACATTTATCATTGAAATGTTAAAGGTGGTATCGTTTGCATAGTATCGACTGCACAACAAGTACTAGCTTGATCACGTCCAAAGACTGAGCTCATAAAAATGGCTTCTTTTACACTGATTGCATTCAATACTTGATAGAAGGAGCATAACTTATAAGTCACGCTTTTATGTATGCAGTAAAATTGTATACTAGAATGGCCTGGACTGGTTTGCCTTATAGTTATTTTTTTTTCGCAATGAGTCACAATGCATTAAAAAAAGGACCAATAGCTATCTCCGGGGATCTCCCAATATTAGAATTAAACCGTTACTCATACTCCATATGAAGTTCAGGAAAATGTGAGGAACCATTAAAAGCTAGTTACCTTTCGGATTTACTTTGGAGACAACTGAGTACCAATCCAAAATGAGATGCACATGCTCGGCATCGCAAGGCATATGCAAATCCTTAAACTGATTTCAAAATAATATATTTTAGACACCCATAAACAAATGGTCATAATCTTCAGTGCATTTACAAACGTTACATTCACATATTTCAGGTATTTTCATTCGTAGAGATTACTCTTACAGGTAAAGAGATTATATCAAAGAATAAATTGGAAGTAAAATATCTTAATGTTTTGATCTCTATCTCTTTGTTTGAAAATAAAGATGTTATCACAATTTCTTTCGATATTAAATTGATTTTCTCAGTAACTAATGCATACAGGTTTTTGTTAGATTCAACAATCTATAGATGTTTTTCGAATTGAGCCAGGAAATATATACAGCTTTCTCAAAATGCATCATAAAATATGAGTATTACTTTTTCATAGCAACTCGGTTATTGATTCCTTATTCTTTCTTTCCATCGGGTTTTTCTCAGAGTTTTTTTAAATGCCTCAACCACACATTTAATGTCTCATGAGACTTTGGAAGTCTGTGGCTATAGCCCATCACATCCATCATGAGACTTAAGGGATCTGTAACTGCAATCTATCTCATCCATCTTATGATGGTTAAGGAAGTCTTCAGTTTGACAACTCAAAATGCCCCCGGCCCCGATGACCTTAAACGGATTTTCACTGTGTTTGAACTTGCAATAAACTTTCATGCCAACTTTGTGTATAGCTGAGACGAATATACCTAACAGAGATTCGAAGCAAGTAATCAATGGACTGTTTGCAGCGTGCAGTGTCTACGATATTATTATGTTAATTCAGCGATTCCCTCGACTGATCGAGAAGCAGTAATTGTTATATTCAATACATTTCAATGTATAACCCCAAGATTTGAGTTTGGCGGGCTATTTTAAATCAATGATGCTCACACGTGATATGCAGGTGAAGCAATTCACTATTCATACTGTACAGTGAATTTGAAATCCAATGCATGTACATGTACATAATGACTTGTGCTGCACCCTACAATCAGTATAGGAACACATTTTACAGAGAGGGGTACAGGATAAAGACAAACATTCAGAGTCTATGTGACCTCTTCATGTTTATAAATAGCAGTGCACTTCAAAACCATGACACAGAAAAGAAACGAGAGCATCAAGGATGCGGTGGCTTTCTCCAGTGGTATGGTGTTGAGTTGTGCGATGAGATTGAAGGTGAAACCACTTATAGGTACAAGCAACAAATGATATGCTAAAATCACGGAGCGGACCCCTGTCTTGTTTTAGGGGGAAAATTTCCCCTAGATCTAACAAAGAAAATTAAATGCTGACCTCATTTTTGCCCCCCCCCCCGGTGATCGTCAGGGATGTAGCTTTTTCCAAAAGGGATGTTAGGGATAATGCGATATAGGCCTATTAGCCAGTGTGACATTTGTTCATTGAAGGCCAAACAAAAAAATCAATTTGTTTCCAGACCGTAGTTAGTCCACAAACCTAAACGTAAAATGCAATTTTTATTTTATTAAAAAAAAATGAAAAGGGTTTTTTCCCAAAAAAAGGCTCAAATTGGCTAAACGGCGAGTCAAGGACAGTTGCAAATCATACTTGACTGTCCAATTATTAGTTATAAAAACAAAAAATATTGACTTTGGTCACTTATAAGGCCCAGGAAGTCTTTACTCTTGATTTACTATGAAAAATATGTGTCGATCCTTAATTAAGAGCACTGTTCTGTGGCCCAGACAATTAGAAACATTTTACTTATGCTATCATCAGCTAAACCGATTTAACTCAAAATTTAAAAATCACATATGTTTTTTTGGGGGGGGGGATAATGCTTCCTTAGGCGGCTCAGTCAGGGTCTCATGACCTAGCTGTAGAATCTCAAGGTGTCCACTTGGCTCCCAACCACAAGAATATCATTTCTTTTCTCCCAAAATCTCGTAGGCTATGGAATGCCCTTCCTGCTCATTTAGCATCAACCCAGGACTTGCAGAGTTCAAAAGGAGGTTAATCGCTATCTTGGCGCCAATCCGTCGCATTATAGTAAGATAACTGCTGTTAATGCCTACACTTAGCAATTACATAAATAAATAAAATATCATGTATGGAAAAAATCGAACCAAGATCATCAGCCCTTTAATGAAACTCTTTTCACTTGTGACCATCTTCTGCAGAGGCGACAACAAAATTAATACAAAGATTCATAAAACTAATGCATCTATAAATACCAATCAGTGTAGAATACATTTTCATTGAAGTGCTCTTATCTTTGTAATTATATATGTGATTGGTTTTCGGAGATGTGGCATTTTTTTCAAGAGACCTGTGCAAAACTTGGGGTGTGTTCAGGCCTTTTATTTGTAGGGTTCTTATGAGCCAAAGAAACAGCTATTGTCTTTTTGGGCAAAAGATCCCATAAAATCTCCAAACAATTATTCCAGCTCTCTCCTTTTGGGGTTTTGTTCAATGATGTACATAATTATTCTGACCTCTGCAATGTAATTGTTCTCTATGATATTTGTATGGATCAATTTCTTTTTAATAGATTTTCCTTTCAAATTCCCTGAATATCGACATGCATATAGGACGAGACTGATACATTATTAATTATTTTAAGTTATGTTACATTGATCAAATCAGTAATCAAATCCAATCAGAATTTATTTCATCTCAACCTCAAATACATATAATTAAAGATAAACAATAAGGTGTAATGCTGCTAACAATAGCGTGGGGTTTGCGTGCCATAGCAAACAATAGGTTACAGTAAATAACATGAATAGGTGGGCGTACGACATTTTTCCATGAGCTCTACTAATATTATGTAAATGCAAAAAATAACATAAAAATAGATTTGATTAATGCGAAATCGTAAATAAAATGTGAATAGCTTATTTCCCAACTGTGTTAAGCCAATCGATATCAAAATTGAGATTCTTACATAAACTTCTGACGCTTAAAATACACCTTCCAGTCTTTACTTGAGGTTCATACCTCATTCCGTTCTCGATATATTCAAGATTTTGTCGGCATTTCGGGAAAATTTAACAAAACTAGCCCCAAAATTTGAATGTTTTTTTAATTATTGTAGTTAGGCTCAGTAACACTTTTTATTATCACATGTCCCCCGGACAGCCAGGGTTTTTGCATGAAAATTTTTTAGTTTTTTTGCGCATGTATTTATATTATTGCAACAATAAAATAGTTTTGCAAAAATATTAAAAAAAAAAATATTTTTGCAACATATTTTGATAGTTTTGCCAAAGTATTCCATATTTTGCAAAAATCTTCACATCGTTTTGCAAAACAATCTTTTGTAATTTTGCCAAATATTTCATAGTTCGCAAGAACCTTTTACAGTTTTTGCAAAAGTACTCGATAGTTTTTGCAAGAATCCTTTAATGGTTTTGGCCAAAATGGAGGTAATAGTTTTGCAATAATTTTATACTAGTTTTGCAAAAATTATAAAAGTTTTGCATAACTTTTTATAGTTTTGCATTTTAACATTCAAGTGTGGACAATCAAGTTCTGCTGGGAGTGATGGGTTTCATGTCTCATGCCCCTTTCCATTAGGGGACTTTTCACTGTGACGAAAATTTTCGGGTAAAGATGTCATGGTGATTGGGGAGTTACGCTAATTTGACAGTGACATGTTAGAGTGTAGTCAAGTGGAATTGAATGACTGTAACTAGAGCTACCGATCCAATTTAAAAAAAAATCCTAGGGCTATATTTGTCAATGTGGGCAATTGGGCATGACTTAACTTAAATCACTTGTTGTTAGTTAAACACTTATACATACAAAGTGAATAAAAAAAAATATGCATGAAAACACAAAATTGTGACCCTGACTGTTTACTCAACTATGACGCGGTTTGATGTTTCCATGATCTGCATATTTTCGACTTTCTATGCTGAAAAAATGAAGGAATTTGGGTGAAACAGATGAGGTAATAGGAAAAGATTATTCGCTGCGACCATTCGTACCGCCTTCCAATGGATTTACACATTTAAGAGTGGTTTTCAAGTTCCTTATTTTAATCATAATGGGTGAAAATCTTTCTGTATCAGCTGTGAAAATCTTTCCTATCTACCCTCATTTCTTCACCATATTAAATCTTTTCTAATTTAACAGCATAATAATCAATTGGCCTCGTATCTGTTACCAAGAACAAAACATCCTCCCCTGTCAACAAAGATCAAAGTAAATGACCCAACATGCACCTTCGTACTTTTGGCGAGTTATTTGAGACTAAATATATCAGCATATCAATTTTATATGACCACTTCATAATTTTTCATTAAAGAAGATCAACATTACTTGATATGTCATCATTCTCATCATTCTAAATTTCCATTTGAGTTGGATTTGGTTTGCTAAAATTTTGTCTTCGTAAAATTGCTTACATTAAAGATTTTTTTGGTTTAATCCTCCATAAAAATGGGTTTAGGTAATTCATATTCGTCATGGTTTCATAGACACAAGAAATGACCACTTACATGAAGTTTCAAATTGGCATATACTAAACCAACTACCATATGTAGTTAAATTGAGAGAAATATCTCCTGGCTGCAACACTTATAAGTCGAGTTCGATTTACTTTTAGTCAGGTAGCCATGGTCCAACTTATGGCCTCCTTGACCGTAAAATTAGTATGGACACAAATTTTTCTGCTGAAAATGATAGATACGGGTGTGTAGAATAAGAATCTTCCGGGCACCTGGGCATCCTGCATTTTGCGAAATACAAGATGGCGTCGCCATAAATGATCATTATAGTCACCATATATTATCAAACTATGGAGTTACTAGAATACTATAGGACCCAATGAAAAAATGCATGGCACTTGTAACACTGGTCATTTACTCCAAATTCAAAATGGAAGCCAAAGTATAATAATTTTACATAGCCATAATAAACCAGCAACTACCTGCGTAATAAATAATACATGAAGTATTAGATTATGTGTTAGACACAATAAATGTATTTCTTATACTTTTAAAGTTGTAACATGACCCTCGTCAATATGGCAGCTAAAAACGTGAATATCTTCAAAATAATAACTGGAAACAAATGTTAAATATTACTTCAGTATAAATTGTGTCCACTGAAAACATTAGAAATGTACCTATGATCACAAACACGTGATTACCAGGTAATCCGGAAAAATAAAAATGGGACAAATTAAAATTGAGTTGCATATCATGTGAAAAATGTAATTCCTATGGTATTTTTGCCAACTTGCACCCCATTATGTTTGATTTTTTTTTCGATTTTGGCGCATTAAAAAACAAAATTGAAATGTTAATGTTCTAAGGTGGTTAGGATCAAGGTACATTTTAATGTCAGGGACCACATTGCTTTCGATTTGAAGGCTGTAATACTTATAAATTTGTGCCACGTATTTTTTTAAGAGCTTCCGGTTTGGCTGCCCTATATTGATTGAAGTCATGTTACAATTTTAAAAGTATCACCAGAAATACATTTATTTATATGTCTATGCAAACATAACCTAAGTACGTCTCGTCTATTTTATCGAGGTATTGCTGTTATATTGTGCCATATTTGTGTTTTAAAAAAAGAAAAAACCTAAAATTTCAAATTTTTGAATTTGAAAGGAGGACTTAATGTTACCAGTGCCATACACTTGTTCATGGATCCTAGTATATAGTAACTCCAAGTTTGATAATATAGGGTGGAATAGATTCATTTTCATTTATGGCCACGCCATCTTGGATTTCTCAATAATGCTCAGGATGCCCAGGTGGCCACCCCCGGCCGTTTTCTAGATCAGATTCTTATTTACTACCACCCTATCTATCATTTTCAGCAAAAAAATTTGTGTCCATACTCAAACTGTACGGTCACGTGAAGGTTCTACCTGATATTCATATACATACGGAAATGCAAGCCCTGTGTTTCCCGCATTAAGGATATCGTGCATTGGAGCACAACCAATAAATGTCACCCCAGGCCCATTAGCCAGGAATTTATTGGGGGGGGGGGTTCGGATTGCCAGAAGTGGACATTTGGCGATTGACCGACGTGTATGTGCGACCAACATTTTTTTGGGGGGGAAGGGGAGGGAGAACGGAACGAAACATTATCGGTGACAAACCAAAAAAGAGATAATAATAGTAGTAAGGCGTTAATGCGTAGTATTGCCCAATGGTGTTGGAGCCACTGGTTATTCATAGATCATGCAACCACAACACTTAAAAAAACAGATTATCCACAGAACTAAGAATGGGAGAAGACAACAAAAAGGTTTGCTAATTGCATCACATCGTGAGTAGGACGTAGTCCTGTATAATAAAACTGGTTCTCAAACAAAACATGGATTTTGAATATGGCCTATGTCTTTAATACCAATCATTTAACAATCGTAGGGCTTGGAGAAGTTTCTCCTATTAAAACCCATTACCACAGATTGGCCTCTGTTAAAAGCAAAGGCATGTCTTAAAGCCCACATATGCAAATTTTGGGATGAACAAGCTACATATGTAAAATAAATAAATTCTTATGATTGCATGCCCATTCGACATGAAGACAGTTTCTCTAGTCAAATTTCTCACAATGAATTAAAAATTAACCGTATATAATACCAATTCATTTAACACTGTATGGATGGAGACAGTTTCCCCATAAACCATACACGATTGTTCTGCCAGCTGTAAAGCCAACATGCAATTGTCTCAAATCACATATGCCAAAATTTTAGTATGTCAAGCCAAACATACTGTAATTTAAATTCGTTGATGCATTGCCCTTGACATGAAGACAGTGTCTCTAGTCAAATTTCTCACAAAACGAATTAGAATTACGGTAAAGCCAAAATTAATGGCATTATATAATATCATCAGAGAACCATTGCAGCAAAGATTAGGCTGACTTAAACGTATTTGGAAAATACTAATCATTTAGCCAGGCTTACTCAGAATAAGTCTAGGGATCAATTTGAATATTGGATTAAAATTGGTATCCAAAAATCAGTTAAAGGGCTCCTAAAGTCAAATGACCTCAAGGACACTGCCTATGAACAATTGTTTGAATATTAGCATAACTGTGGAACCTGAAGTTCAGATTCCAGATTACCCTACCTCGCTCACATCCAATATCTGAAAGATAAATTGCCAATATTAATCATTTAATTAAATAGGCTATACTGAGTGCAAAAAATTGAAAGTTCAATACCTCTAGGATTGCCTGAAACTAAATTAAATGAAAATACATTTAAATTTTAATATTTGGTATTTGCAAAATTGATAAATGCCATAATTAATACATAGAGCACTAATATGCAAGCCTGAAGTCAGGTACCTCTGGCGTGGCTTACATCCAGTTATCTGTAAAGATAAAAATTGCCTATTAATGAACATGAGCCCAAAAATAAATCAATTAATAATCACAAATAATGCAAATGAGCAGCCTTTTTGGCCATGAAAATGAAAAAATATAAACTGGTGCCAAACAAGTTTTCTGGCCAGAAACTTGACCCAAACCCCCCCCCCACCACCCGCCCCAAACCCCCCCCCGGGGGGGGGCGGGGGGGGGCAAAGCATGGCAATTTTTAATTTACCCAACAACCTCTAATACGAAAATCTAAGAAATTCATATAATTACCTGTATCTTGACCAACTAATCCTTTAGTTAATACAAAATTGGAGCTATCACTTTACATTGTGAACCCATATTATGAGCCTATGATTGCATTAGGTTCGAAAGAAGCCAAAACCATGGCCACATGCATGACCCCGGCAGGAAGTGTGTCGGATCAGATCACACGCACGCTATTATGCATGTGTGAAGGTCGCATAGCACGTTGTGATGTTGGAGCGTTTGAGGATTCAAGGCATAGATATAGAACAAAGGATTTGAAATTAGAACAATTTTCATTCTAGGACCATAGGGTTATGGAGAAAGATTCCCCGTAGCCTACCTACAGTTTGGCCAACTGCAAAGCCAACATGCAATTTTACACAATTATACCTAGGCTTAGTGGGCGGAAAACTTCCACCAACCTAATTAGCTTAAGACATGTAAAGTCACATATGTAAAAATTGAAGGCCTACATATGAAAATAGTTACACCTTGTGATAGCATGCAAAAGGGGACTTGGAGACCAGTTTTCCCCTAGTCAAATCTAAAATGAAATTATATGGTATTAGGTGCAGACCAAACATAGATTTGGAACAAGGCTTCAAATTTGAAAAAATTCATTATAGGACAGGTTTTTTGGAGACCAGATTCCCTGACCTATCCCGACAGTTTGAGCCAGACTGCAAAGCCAACATGCAATTTATTACCAAATTACACCTAGGTGTAAGGATCAGCTTCTAACTAATTGAGCTTAAGAAAGTTGAAAGCCACATTAGTAAAGAATGGAAGCCTTACAATATTAGAAAATTAGAACATCTTGTGATTGCATGCAAAGACATTGAGACAGTTTCCCCTAGTAATCTACAAAGAATATATGGTTATTACATCATTCAGCCTTTTTGTCTGTCAACTTGACGAACAGCCTCACAGGTTTCCATGCTGGATTTCCGTCTACCCTTCCACGCTGGGCCTAGACTAGGCGGGATGGAAGGGACTGGTACAGAGAGTAATGTGTGCAAGTACAGTTACAAACCCGGGATGGACCCCTAAGCTTTCGATAAGGTCTGGCAACTTTTTACACGTGTTCAGGAATTACTCCCCTGGTACACCGGACCCAACAGCTTACATGACGCTCCGAACCATGAGGCGCCGGATACCCATTGCATACCACCTGCATTATTTTACGCAATAGCGTGGAAGCGAGGAGAAATCCATGATTCACACTGCTGTTTGCAATTATTGAAATTCCGACCATATAGGAATATTTGAGTATGACCAATAAACCCGACTCTCGCGGGGCTCGAAACCAGGGCCGATCGGTCGATCTTATACCCTGCCGGACGGTTCCGCGCTTAGACGCCTCGCACCAAGGGGTATATATGGTTATAAACGCAGCCAAAACATATTGTAATCTATACAATATCCTCAGATAACCATTTTAATGATAAATTGAGTTAGAAATTAAATAAAATTCATGGTTTAAATTATTCGCAGATGTAGATCACGTTAGAATAAGACCGATGTCAGGTCACTGGCTTGCGCTAAACTCTGCACGAGCAATTGAACGCATCGCTCACGCTATATATAGAGCAACACAAATTGGAGCAGAGGGCATGAGCCGAGGCTTGAACCAAAACCAAAGGGAAACAAACGTGTAATACATCAGAGAATAGGAACACAGGTAAGACAAAAGTTATTACCATAAGGCTAAAAAAGGACATTTCATATTAAAAGGTTGGGATACATGACGTTAGTATATAAGTAGCATAATTATGGCTGTATCCTAATACAATCAACGGATGTGCCTTTAATACATGAAAAAAAAAAACGCACAACATGATATAACAAATGCAAGCGCCTAGACCGGGCAAACAGTGTATAACGTCACGCCAAGAGGGGGACTAGATCGGCGAGTGATTTACTAAAACTAGCTATTCCTCTAAAACCAAAAAGATTGTGATATGGGATTAAACGCCTAGTTTAAGAACAAGAATTTAAGTAGCCCAATGACCACGTAGAGGTATTTGGATTGGTTTTTTAAAGGATGGCTACACCAAAACATTAATGCCTATCAAGTAGGGTATGTAAAGGATCAATCACAAATTTTGATCATGCAGCCATTTAGCCAAACGAAAACACCTAAAAAATAATTAAAACTGAAGGGGTAACCACAAGAATGAATCAATAAACACAAAAATACATTCAAGTTCCACTAATTTTTGTTTAAAAGCAAGATGGGCCTAAATTGAAAAAAAAAGTACCAGCTGTGCGCTTGGCCTGGTATAGTCCGCCGAAAATCGAGCCGGTATAGAGGCGATCATAGTCCGCCTGGCAACGGTTAAGAATAGAGCATCGCGGATTCGGTTTGACAGAACACGCCAACATATTTTCAACGCCATTATTCGCAGTTATATGGAGCCCGGACTAGGTTTCCCGGGGGCTATAGTCCTTCTACCATAATTACATATCAAACATTTCAACCAACCCTTTTGACGGTCTTCTATGTAACTTTATAGATGGAATGATTAACTGAAACTATTGGTAATTGAGCCAAAATAAAAGGGTTACGTCACACAAAACATGAATGAGGACAATAGCGACTACACAATTATAGTATACCATTTTGGTCCATATCCCGACCGCTAAAGGCCTCATCCCCAAAAATCCCCAGAATGACTGAAGAGGGGAAAATTTTTTGGAACAAAGGAGGGAAACAAATTAACCAATAACCCGCGCGTTAATATGCCTAAGCGAGTTTGGTTGGGCTAGAAAGAGTGAAATGTGCCCAATTTTAAGGGACGATTAATAGTTTTAAACAGACTCACTCAAAGGGGTTTATCAAAACGGACTTACAGGGGCAAAATAAGCGGGATAGGTTTTGGGGTTGAAGACCCATTTTAACAAGATAAAATTTCATGCGCCTTTTAAAACGAGTATCCCTTAAGGATAAACATCGAACCCAACTTTACACATACATAGAACAAGTGAGGAATATGTAAATGTGCTTATAGTACTAAATTTTAATAAAATTGGTCTGGTTACGCATAACACATTTGGTTCCAAGATCACCAAACAACATGTCCCTTCGGCATAAATTGGGAAAAAAAATTTTACGGGATGCAAACAATCAAGCATACATACTACTAAAGATAGTAGACCCCGTACTTAACAACGAAAAATCGATTAAGCATCCACAAGAGAGATGAAACCTCATGCGGAACGAATAGCAACCCTGCATTTGAGCAATGCACCACCAACAAAACAATACTGAAGGAGTTGTTGAAAAGTTAATGGACCCAAATGCAAATAGCAATGGTAAAAAGTCAATCAATTACAAGATTTTAACCTGAAAGTCATTAGCAGGACAGTTATTAAAACTAAATATTTACATGGGCTCTCCCAAAGGATAATAAATAACGTTGAGCTGCATAAGACACAAGAGTTGTGTATCCACCCTAGATTGTGAAATCGATCAATGATGTGGATTTAAGCCTTCGCCCTGATGATATGAAAACGCTAGGGGGTGTCAATGCATAATAACCTTATGAGTGTAAACAAGTGTTAGATATATTGCACCATGAAAGTGAAAGTGAACGTAGTACGGATTTTTTATAACGACAGAACAGCACAGCTGGGGTACTAGTTGTTGCATCGTTAAAACTTACCTCTAAGAGTTACAATAAGCTCCTCCACCAAGGACAACCAGTTCAGTTGGGTTATAAATATATTGACATGAACTGACCTTGTGTGTTGTGGGTAGTCATATATCATACCCACACACCAGAGGGTGAGATAAACTTTCAACATCACGTGGCCCATCGCTATTCTCAATCTCAAGCAAACAAAGCGAAACCACTAAAACTCCCCATTGACTGATATTGACTTGATTTTGAAAATAGACAATCACTCAAACAAAGCGAAAACCAATAAACTCCCCATTGACTATATTACTTAATTGATTTTGAAATAGATCAGTCAATCAATCCTTCAACATGCAATGTTTGTAACATGTTTAGGCCTGGACCTTGAAATAGGTCGTCTGACTGTTACACACTGGGGCAATTGTATACCCGGATTGTATATGTTAGAGTTTTAATACTATGGGCCATTAAGCGATTTCGGCAGGCAACAAAAGAAGTGACGGTGGATGTTACTGGTCTATTATAATGAAAGGGGAGCCACAGAATGAGCTTATGTTTGGTCTTGTACCTTGGTAAGTGGGGCATTTGGTGGTAAACATGCTGCATTTAACAGAGAGCCATGACATTACAACCCTATTGGAATTATTGATTTGCGAATTCATTGATTTGACTGTGTGAACTTGACAAATTTGCACTGATATAATTGTCCCTCAAAGTACTGAACAAGGCTTGATTTGATAAGTTTGAATTATTTAAAAGAACAAGCAGAAGGCAATTCCCTCTCACGTTCAATCCACTCAGAGTTGATCAGCAGAGGGACTGACTACTTGGCTGTCCACCGACGGATTACCGATCCGGCTACGAGTTTGGTTAAACTAAGGTGATTTTGAAATGATGCGGGACGCCGAACGAGCACTTGCCTGTGCGATTTTCCTGAACGGAATCACCTGATGATGCAGAAAACACAACTGTTAATGCGGCGAACTACCGCTCCCCTCAAGGAGGAATAGGTCCAAAATTGCACGATAGTAGAGTGAAGCAAACAGTCAGTTGTTGTTTTTTCACCACAATATTGGAGCAGATGCATTTTTTTGTTGAGCCGAGCTTTCTAATTTTGACTAACAAGAAACACGACCGCCATTAACTTCTGGTTTCCGTCTGTACAGTGGCCGAAGGACAAACAGATCCAAATAAGCTTCCATAGCGTTACCAGTAGTAAACACAGTCACTTCCTGTATAGCACGAGCCTGGGATCTTCGATTGACAAAAGTTAATATTGAAAAACTAATTTGCTGCCGAGGCTTTTTCTTTTGGTACCCCTTTCCTATCCATGGCGTCCGTAAACAAGAACCTTACGATAAAAAAATATTCTTGTTTCATACCCACCCGCAGCATTGTAAACCAAAAATAATACGAATGCCCCCAATTCGCCGGATGAAATTCGGTTAGTGTTACTTGAATGTGCGATAACGATGGTAAGACATACGAAACAATCCTTGTAAAAGCAGATCACAGTAGAGATTTTCGCAAAACAATTTTGTCAAAAACCGAAACCCTTATGGTCCTACTCCTACGGCAGATCTGATCGCTATGTGCATGATGGACTTGGCAACAAAAGCCAAAGCCCGGGGAAATAGCCGATGCCAGTGGTCAACAGAGCAGCAAGCCAACGGGATATGAATGGACGATGACCGAGCTTTATGCAAAGTAGCAAAACAATGACCGAGACCAAAGGGCCCATACACCCATTCTTTGCGGTGGACAAAAACCCGTTTTCCCTCGCGAATAAATCTTCAGAAACCGTTATTTTACACAAGCGGCAAACTTATACATGACAATGCGGACTCTTCAATACGATAAAGTGGTGACCTTTGTCAGTTGTTAGGGGGGTGCGTCGGGCCCCCCCCCCCCCCCCGACCACCCGGCGAGCGGCCTTGGTCACCCCTTCATTGTCTAGTATAGGAACTGCATCAGGGTCAAAAAAGCTAGTTTTCACAAGAGAACAAGAGCCATAATCAATTTGAGGCACTTATTTCTGGAAACCAAAACCTTTGGCTATATTAAAAGTCGATCATGGTGCATGATTATCAGTCACACACAAAAAAGCTCACTCTAAAGTGAATAAGAGGATAAACCATATTGGTTCAAGTTTTTCAACAAAAGGGAAAATATATGTCGTGAGCACACTTTGTAGTTCGTAAGATAGGCACACATACTATACTTTAGCCAACGGTTCAGATGATATAAAATCTTAACTGTTTTAGGTAAAGTCGGAGCACAACCATCTAACGCTCGCCATAGCATCTGTACTGCTGACACACCGCCAGCCGATGCCGTATCCGCATCGCTAAATGGCCGGCTATTCTTAGACATGCGCTCGTCAATGGGATCCCCAGCAGCCAAACGCTGTGGTAAAGGCTTGAACAAGGAATGAAAAAAACGGTTGTCGGGCGGTGCCCTGGATATCGCGAAATCGATGAATCAAGTGGTCGATCTGATGTTAGTAACGGGTTCCTCACAAAAAAGACGCCTTAGGTCTCAGCTTATGTATTTTTGAGTGCATGGAGTGTGGCATGACTTTACAGCAGCAATCGATAATGTGGAGCCAAGGCGGATAAGTAAGAAAAATGCTTGTATGGATCGTATTTTTCACGTTTTTTCGTCTTTTTTTCAAAAATAAACCTTATTATAAACTAGTCACCTAACTAGCCAATTTAGTTAGGAAATTTGGTGCGTAATTGTTACGATAGGCCAAGAATTTTGCACATTCTCCAGTGTACAAAAAATCCGAACAACGCTATCTTACCCGGTCCGAATATGTTAACAGGAGTTTGTTGTAGACGTATCAGCAACTTGGATGTTAACGTCGAAAACTTGTGAACTCCCTAGTGCAGTGAAGATTTGCCAAGGTCGCGGTGGCTCAAATTACTTTCTGACCGTTATTTAACAATGGGCGGCGCTGTGTGTCAAGACGGGACACGTAAATGGGGTGGGGGGGCAAGGCTGTGGATCAAAAATGCCCTTTGAAACAATCCTCCAAAGGTTCCCTTTAAATCGTGGACAAAGTAATCATAATATGGAACAGAAAGCCTCGGAGCCTTTATTGATTAAAAACGGGTTAACCCTCGTGCTTACCAAGCTTTTTTGAAACAGTTTACCAAGGGGGTTAACACAACATCGATAAATTATGGAGCTTTAGAGCCATACGGTGCATAATGTTTTCAAAAATCCACCATAAAATCCTTTGGTGGCAACCCCCTCCTTCTGACCCTTCGACTGCGACGGCATACCCTAACCCACTGGGGAAGCGCTACCTTCACACTTTTTTTCGCCAAATGACCGGAAAGGATGAGGGAATGATTACCTAAAAGCTTTTTACGAAATGTTCTACTTGGATTAGCGACCCTGCCGGCCAGCGACGTTCACTGGACCCCCCACCCCCCCCCGCCTCCTGAGACGAGGGTTAATACATTTCATATACTTTCTATACCCTGCAAAGTTCCCGTAAAAGTTCACAATTACAAAGGACCAAGGGAACCTTGAAACTCTCCCTTCTGCACCCCAATTTAAATTAATTAATTAATTAACTCGGATTGTTAGTATAATTTCCATACGAGAGAATTTGAAATAAGCACACAAGGAATGAAAAGTGTGGCGAAACTTTTGTGTCTGTTCCCCAGGTTACCTGTATTATTCCTGCCTTTCAATAGAATTGGGTATGTAGGTTGAGCATCTTTTTTTTTAAATTGAAAATATGAAATCATTGATGAAAAAAGAAAAAACAAAAACAAAATTTAAATTAAATAAAAATGGAACTTCCTAAATGTTAGCAAGGGTCACTCTGTGAGATAAAATATAATATTAGTTTAAATTGAATTTAAAAGGGGTCAGTGGGTGACACACAAAAAATAAAAGAAAACAAAAAAAAAAGCAAAAACAAAAACGGTGTCTTTGGATGAGAGGTAGTTGAAAAGGGGGTCAATGTGGGCGCACATCCTTTTTTTAGCCCATTTTCATAGAGTTCCCACCGCAAATCTTTCAAAAGCCACTTCACATATGATACAAATGTATTATATGTGTGACACAAGAAACTCAGGTTTCAGGTTTATTTCCATCTCATTGCATATGTACAGTAATTATAAACAAAGTAACAAATATTATTAGAAGATGATTATATTATAATTAACAGAATGAAGAAAATAATACAAATGTACATAAATATAATATGCAAGAGATGAGGATGAGCACTACGAAAAACGCAGAGCGCGTACTTAGTGGCACCTATATGCAGTTGTTACATCATTGAGAATGTAAAATATTACGAAATTTGCGTTGGAAAGGCATAGGAAAATACAAAAATAGCAAATTACAAGCACACGGAAAAATAAGAGTGCAAATCAAAATAACAATTAATAAATTGGGAATGCATAAGTAACCCAAATCACATGACAGTTATTCGTTTGTAAAATAAGAGTCAATGAGCTGTTTTTGAGGGGTTTTTTAAGCATAGCTAAGTAGCTACGGTTGGTGGAAAAGGCAGAAAAGAAGAATGAGAAGAATGGGCAGAATATTTTTCTTCCTTTTCCACCAACCGCTAGACCGTCAAAAATAAGGTGGAACGTTCATTTGCTGATTTGCTGTTATTTTCCGCCCCATAGCGGCCCGAAGAAAAAAATAGATATCATAATGGAATGCAGCGCATAGTGTGTCCTGAAAGAATTACCGTAGCCAACGTATGAAAAACTAATTATATTCTGTTCAAGTCGATCGTTACTGATTTTCTATTGGACACGCTATATAATAGCTTAAAATCCAATTTACTGACCAGGAGGACCTTACCATTTCCACAGAGACCGTTTTTTTTTTCTATAGTGCCTGTGTCGTCATCAACCGTAATGCTGAACTTTGTTCAACAGGATCAAATCAGAAACCGTTATTGCACCATGCTATTGGTATACAAAAATAAGATTATTCCCAAGGTTGCACGCAACATTAAATTGAATGGACTGCATTACGGTATAGGACACCTGTTCGATTCTTTTGTTCCTAGCCAATCGATTAAAACAGGCACAACCTCTATTTACTTTTCAAGTCATACAACGTCACCAATACCGAGCAACATTACCAATGCCAAAAATGGTGCCCTCCGGGCGCACATACCAACCACCAATATGCCAGTCAAAATAGAGTAAATGATGCCTTAACCCAAATCTAATTGCAAAAGAATCATCTTCTCCAGAATTTTATTGAGGAAACCTTTAAAAACAATATATCAAAAGTTTCCAAAATCATAGAGTGGAACATATTTTTAAGAAGGGGGTAAAGGTTTTATACAGGGGTCAAATATGAAAAGGATCAACACGCGTCGAAAAGTTGCCAACTTTCGTTACCTTTCCAGATTAACAAAGGTAAGTTTCCCAATCAATATTATGAGTCAAATAGTTCAAGGTCACAATTGTCAAATTGTTCGTCTAATTGTACAGGAACCAAAATATACTGGTTGCACCGTCTATTATATTCATTGCATAATTTGACGCACAATTTCACAAAAAAAACTGGAGGCTTCAGGGTCTATGGGAGGTCCCGAGCATAGCACCGAATTTTTATACAGAACGTTCAAACAAAGAATCTATTTACATTTACTAGAGTGGACAATTGAACAATACAACCAGTCCGATAAAAATCGGACTATTCCATACATTTTACCCATGCTGACCTTGAATGTTAAGTATGTGCCTATTGACTGAAACATACAGCTCATAGGTATGGAAAAAACTATATCTTTTTTAAACCTTAGAAGTAGCCCATATATTTGTACATCATTTAAATTATTGAAAAAAATCATACTTTTTTACCCCTGTACATACGTTTCCCCCTTCTTTCAACATATTCCACTAGGTTGATTTGGTAAACTTTTAATATAAATTCCCCACAGAAAGTTTGGAATATTTTTTTAACCATATATATCGGATGTTTTTTAGAAAAATGGCATAATATTTAGCATCCTACAAAGCCTTTCTTTAAGGCTTAAAATGACACTCATTTGGAACCATACCTGGTTTGGAGCGAAGTTTATGCCCTTAGAAGGGACAGGGTAGGAAGAAAGAAAATGTGCACATCTGGGCTCTCAATCCTAGTTCCCACTTAGGCTATTGATCACACCATGGTACATTATTGAGTCAGAGGGTAGGGGTTCATCAATGCTTTTGAATGTATTGAATGAAAACATGATTCGAACAGGTGTCTGATTCAAGCTGAATGCACAATGATTCTTGGATTCATGACTCTTCTCTCAAAGTGGTCATTTGATGTTGTTATCTCACATGAGCATCATCGTGGCTAGGTTATCTGATGTTGCTAAAGCTAGGGCAATTGGACAGCTTGAACGCTGGTAAATCTCAGAAAAGAGGTTGAACAACAAAAATTTGGCGTTTTCAGGGTATGATTTCGAAATTGAATGCCAAATTTCGGGACACAGGGGAAGTGAAAGACAGGCCAAGAAGCGGGCGTCCAAAGAAGACCACTCTACAAGAGGCATCGGTTCAAACCATGTGTGAGCCGCGGAAGAGAAGAATCACAGCACCTGAGTTGCAGAGACTATATCGTCAACTCTATGGCAGAGATCTTTCTAAACAAGCAATAAGAGACAGACTTCACGCAGCTCAATTGAAGGCAAGACGACCTGCCCGGAAGCCTCAAAGGATTACCTTCACAGGCAGCTTCGTTTGCGCTGGGTTGTAGACAACATCGCAGTGGAACTTGAACAGGTGGATGAAAAATTTGTCAGCGATTCAGCAAGATTATGTTTGACAAAGGTGACGGCCCCAGCGAATCAGAGTCTGGAAGCGACGAGGAGAACGATTTCAGATTGCTGCATTGAACGAAGAGTTCAGCATACCACGGAGGAGGAAGTATCATGGTTTGGGCCGGGATTTCCATGACTGGAAAGACGGGACTGGTTTTGGCTGAAGGAAAACATTAAATGCTGCTCTGTATCGTGATGAGATCTTGGAAGAAGCCAGTTGCACTACCCTATCTGCAGAACCGTGGACCGAATGCTTGTATTGCAAGATGATAATGCTCGTCCACACAGAGCAAGGGAAATTGATGCCTTCCTTAAAAAATCATGGCGTAGAGCGAATGCAGAGTGGCAGCGGTTGCCCTTGATCTGAATCCATCGAAAATTTGGCATCAGTTAGGTCGTGCGGTCCGCAAAAGGGTCGACCAGTGACAAACACAACTTGGCCACAGCTTGCGTCGAATACTGATACAGGATGGAAAACGAACGCCATCCCAGGAGTACAGAGCGAGGAGGGAGGGAGACTGGAGCAGCTGAGAGGAGATGTACGGCGGCTCGTAGGAGCATATGGAGGATCAACTCGCTATTAGGTAAGTTTAATTACTCATGCTTGTTTTATCCCGTGCCTAACGGCTTTTTATGTTAATGTAATGGTGGATTTGAAGCATCACAGCAAATAGCGCTTTTCAGTCCAGATTTGGCACACTTTCTTTTTGACCTCCTCACTTCTAAGGGCAGGAGTAATTCGCTTCAAAACCAGGTTATGGTCGCCAACTTGGGTGGTGTATTTAAGCCTAAAAGAACAAGCTTTGTTGTGCTACTAAATATTATGCACATTATTCTCAAATAAATTAAGCAATATATGGTTTTTATTAAAAAATATTCCCCACTTTCTGTGTGGGTGAGGACCTTAGAATATTTTTGGACAATTTCACAGGATATTACACCAAAATTGTTCTTTTGCAATTTTGTTTTGGGTTATAATTTAAAATGACTTGGCTACCAAGGTGCTCAAAGCGCTATAAAACAAACGGATAAAATACATAGACAAAGCAAAAATGTGGGAACAAAGGCACTACCAAAATCAATACGTAAAAATATTACCACTTAAAGAAGAACAGCAATTGTTTGAAGAGCGCCCCCAATTTTCAAATTTGATATTTTTGCATAGTTATGTGGTAATTGTATAGGAAACTAAACCTCAACGGTGTTTAATGCTACAAAAATGCGTATTTATATAAAATCGCGATTTTTAATTAGAAGTGGGTCCCAGATGACTTAACGGCAGAAGCAGAGGCTGGAAATGCCTAAGTTTTTGTCCGTCCTGATATGAAAAATCACCTCAAGAAAATGATATCTAATTGGACTTGCCTGAACGAATTAAAACAACTAATTGATGAGCGTAGACACGTACATGGCGCTATTTTACGCATTCATAATGGAAGGCCATTTCCAGCAGCGTTGGCTGAATTGATTATCGGGTCTTCCGATAAAAAAAAATATTCTAAACAAAATTCCTTCGTTTTGCGACACTAGACATTGTCGAGCTTAACCATTTACAGGTCTAGTTTACTATATAGCTAGTTACAAATTGGCACCGTTGGTAAAAAAATCTCAAAAAATTTGAAAAAATGGGGGGGGGCTCTTCAAGACATGTGCTATGTTGATTTAGGCCCCTAATTAACTACGGTAGCGTGCTACTTAACAATGTACTTATGAAACATGCCAAATGTTTAAACAAATCCTGATATGAAAGCATAAACACTATCGCAATTTAAGAGAAAAACAATCCTCTCAAATACATTTAAAGATGCCCAAAAGCCTCATTGAAAGAGAGAAAGAGGATGATTTTAGATTTTAAAATTGTTCAAGGGTATTAGACGTCTTAATATGAAGGAGGTTGTTCCAAACACTGGTGTGTTCCAAGAAAAAGACCTATCGTCCCAAGACTATGACCTAGGTTCAACCAAATTCCCCGCAAATTAATTTTATTTAATCTAGAAACTAAACGCGAAGAGGGTTGTATATTTTTATAAGTGTCGGTTCTGGATGTATGTAAGGAGGAGCAATGCTATTGAAATGATTTTTTAAAAAGTTAGAATTGTAATATATAATTTGCGTTTATTGGGAAGGCCCCCTTCAATCCAAAGAATAGAAGACTATTTAGGTGTCCTCGCATAATATAAACACGGCAACAGAATTATGAAACCGCTGAAAACGATTATTTTATTTGTGGGAGGACACCCAAAAGCGAAAATTCATATTAAACGAGAGTTAACCACTGTGTGAATGATTTGCTCAGCTGACTGAGAGTTAAATATTTTTATAATTTCAAAATGTTTGAGAATATGATAAGGACGTAGTACGAAAAATATTGGAAACATGAGGGATGTGCGACATTGAGCCTAATATTGACAGGAGTAATTTGGATTCACAATAGTGAAATGGGGAATCGACAAGCTTGAGAGTTTTTAGGAGAACCTATTAACAAATATTTCTGTTTGATTCATTGGTAAGCTTGAGACATTTTTGATCACCATTTATAGAGAGAATTTCGGGGGAAAAAGGATTCAATCCGTCTCTACTTACCTGCTCTCTAAATTCATAGATTTAAAAATCAATCTATGTTATGAGATTCGTGGAAACCTCCAAAAGGTCAGAAAACCTTTCAAAAACCATAAATGAGCCTGTGCAAAAGTGATCTGAATTTTATTATAATATAAAAGATTTTTTTAATGATTTGCATCAGATCTAATTGGGTTCAAGAATTTGGTATATCTAAAACAACATTACATATATAGTACAATTACACCACAATTATAAG
>JAMKCH010005339.1:0-52677 GCA_023653785.1 Ophioderma brevispina
CTGCCCAAAAAGTGTTTTCCTATTGTGTTGTGTAAGATATCAAAACTCCATGTGTGTAAATACAAACATATGCACCCTAGGTGTCATATGGTTGTATTTCCGATTGCCGGCCAGTGCCTAGAGGGGGGACCCCCTGGCCAAATTTTTAATCTGAGTATTAAGGGATATTTTGGAGAGTGTCCAAAAGCACTGTTTTTGCCCAGATTGTGTATGAAGAGGTTCTAAGCCCATGCATACATTAGGTTTTTTAATATAAATGATGAGTGAGGAACAGAATAGCGTAGTTAAGATAATTTGAGAACTTGTAACTTGCATTAGTATCCTGGCCGTCAACAGGTACCCTACCAATCATCCTGTACATTACCAAGCTGTCAACTGTATGTGACGTAGTTGATAATAAATCTAGAATTGTGAGCTATATATATGACCGAGTTCGTGTGTCGTTTTCACCGGAAGAAGCATAGGGTTCTGTCCCTATAACTTACCCAGGCCAACCGGTCCATAGACGGAGGTCGCGGAACCGGCGTCCCGCTACACTGTTAATCTTCATAATATTATGTGTTTAAAATAAAGTGACCTGGTCATACCAGTAGTAATACAATGCTGGCCCAACATTGGTCCAATGTTGTGAAGTGTGGGCGTGGTTTCAATGACCTCTCTTTTTTTTTCCAGCAAAATGTTAAGTTTTTGACAATTTCATTTTTCTGAAGTGATATGTGCAACTTTTTCATCACTAATATGATTAGTATGATGCGTGTGGTTGATCATTTTCAGGATAGTTTCATTAGGGAAGCAATGTAAACACAACCATATTTAACTCAACCATAGATATTCTTGACACCATAGAATATACATGTCATAAAAAGGCAATTATCCAATGTTCACACGTTTTTGTATAACATCCTTCACTACCATTTTCATATAGTAGTAATGCAACCACTTTCCCTGTGTCAACAGGGAAGGGTCAGTCCTATATAGTGAATGCAACTTTTAATTAAGTTCTAATTCCCAGCAAACATTGGATTATTGGCCCAGTGGTTTATACCGGTATCATTCTGGCAATACAGGACACGGCAAACGGTATAGCACCAGTGTGAAGCCAATACTGGCCTAATTACGGCAACCGTTATCATTCCATACGTATAGTATGTACGGCTCTGCCATAATTGGTCCTGTATTGGACCACTTTGATCATGGCACTATTGCGACACGCCGGCACCCTTTATTGGGCCAATTCAGGTAAAAAAAAGTTCGCACGATCAGACCCGCGATATGAAGTATGGGCTTGATGACATTTAAGGGGGTTGACGTGTGATTTGTTTACGCGCAAGCTGCTTTACACCTTCAGCATTCTGTTCAGAGCCCAGTCATGGGCAAATGGAAGAATTTTGGTTTTGAGCTGCGAAGGTATTATGCGCAGATACCGCGAATAACTGTGCGTTTGTTTGCGTTTATTAAAATCGCGCATCTCTACGCCTGCGTTCCTGCTTTGCTGCATGCCGGATGTGGCGCGGATTTTTCTTGCCGCCCAACAAGACGCCCAATTTGAAAAAAGTGTCCAATTTCATTGGTTTTCGGCGTGTAATGGAAAAAGTAAGTCGGTGACCCTCATTTTTTATTTCAAAATTTTGAAGAATGACATCGGGACCTCAACATATTTAGAAATTACAAAATTTTATCGAGACATTTTTAATTTGTAGGCGGTCTAAACGTCAAATTTTGACTTTCCCATAGACTTGGGTGGTTTAAAAAGTGACAACATACCTTTTTTGCTTTGGCTATAGCTCAAAAACAAAGTCGGTGGCCCCATTTTTTATTTCAGATTCTTAATCAGCACCGTTGTAAATACCATATATGTGAATTCTAGAAAATTTTATCGAGTAGATCACTAACACGTCAAACCCCTTAAGCGCACGCGCAGTGCAAATTTCCTTTCCACTGACCCATCCAGCGCATCAATTGAAACTGTTACATTTATCTTAAATATTATGAGTTTAAAATAAAGTGACCTGGTCATACCGGTAGTAATACAACGCTGGCCCAACATTGGCCCAATATTGTGAAGTGTGGGCGTAGTCTCAATGACCTCTCATTTTTTCCCAGCAAAATGTTAAGTTTTGACAATTTCATTTTTCTGAAGTGATATATGCAACTTTATTCATCACTGATATGATTAGTATGATGCGTTTGGTTGATGATTTTCAGGATAGTTTCATTAGGGAAGCAATGTAAACACAACCATATTTAACTCAACCATAGATATACTTGACACCATAGAATATACATATCATAAAAAGGCAATTATCCAATGTTCACACATTTTTGCATATTGCTGTGCCGAAATACCGGGCTATGCCGAAACGCCCGGTCTTTCGGCAGATGACCTTGCCGTACGGCAGGGGTATCTGCCGAAACGCCCGGTCTTTCGGCAATTATTCATGCCGAAAATGCGGGCTACGTCATTACCCTGCCGAACGGCAGGGTTACTTGCCGAAACAATGGGCTATCCCAGTAGTTCGGCACAGAGAGATCCTTATTACAGCGTGCGGTTATTGGATGTACTAAGTTCTTAGACTTTAAACTAATAATTTTAGGGCCCGTTTATTATTTACAAGGGAGGGGGCCGGAGAAATTGAAAGATGTGTTTGGAAAATTGCATAACCACCATTGTAGGCCTACAGTTACATTGGCCCTATTGCATAGAACTCCTACACCCATCCCACACACACACAATTAGGTACATCATATGATTTAGGCCTACTGCTGATGCAGATAGGTGCTTGGTTTACTGAATAATAAATTTAACATGACCCCCTCCATCAGAAAAAAAATAAAAATAAAATCACATAACCCCCTATTTGTCAAGTAGAAAATCACATAGGTCTAATTCCAATGTTTGTACTCACCGGACCCTAATAACCAAACCCTAACCTAATTCCTAACCCTAATCTTAATCCTAGGTCCTATAGGCCCTATAACCCCAACCCTAAACCTAACCCGTGTTGCAACCGGCCTAATAGCCCTCCTAATCAATAAAGGGGACCTTTACAATGGGATCTATACATTGTTTCCGAATTCGGCTACCTTGGTAAACGAACGTGGGAATTCTTCTTCATGGGTCTATGTGGGTGCTTTTGGCGTTACAAGATCGTATCTACGTCTACTATTACATACAGGATTGTTCCTAAAAGACCAAAGTCTGGTTTAAATGAGTTCATTTTAGTATTGTCCATAAAATCACGAAAATGGGTAAACACGTGATCTACACATCTACAGCACGTTAGTTTCCCCCATTCCTACTTCTTCTCAGCGCCAATGACCGGGTTACTTCGTGCAGTCTGAGACTGAGAGGAGGGAACGTCGCAGCTGGGTATTTCGGCACCCGGGTGTTTCGGCACAACAATATCTTCTCTTCACTACCATTTGCATATAGTAGTAATGCAACCATTTTCCCTGTGTCAAGAGGGAAGGGTCAGTCCTTCTATATACTGGTAGTGAATGCAATTTTTAATTGCTAATTAGTGCTCAACATTATGGAGTACATAAAGTGATGAACCGGTTTAGGCGGCAGGCCCAAAATCAGAAGACCATAATTGGCCCAGACAGTATGGTAACAAAAGGGCCAGCTTAGGGCCACTACCGTTTAGTTAAGGCTTTATAATGGGACTGTAATGGCAGACCTGTACTATGCCGTTAAAAGTACAAATAAAGGGGACCTTTACTGGGCCCATTTGGATCCAGAACCGGGCCAGTACTGGCATTCTCAACTGGACCAGTTGAATTCCGGTGAGCAAAACTTCGAGGTCCAATACAAACGGCCAAGATTGGACCATTGAAACGCCGTATAGGGTACGTACTGGGCCAATAGTGGAATGTTTGCTGGCGGGCGTGCGTAATATCATAACAAATAACTAGCGAAGGATGAAATTCAGGTAGGCGGAGATGTACTAGATATAATAACTAGCGAAGGGTGAATGGAGCGTAAGCATAGCCATACTCAAATAGCGTGAATAGAGTAATAAATAGGGTATGGTGGTTCAGCAGAGCGGTACCATACCATCTGAAAATAGATTGGTGATGACACAATGAGCTAGTGTAGCCGTACTCGGATATTGTAAATCTGCCGGTCCGTATTGCTGGTTGTTAGCAGAAGCCGCTAACAAACAATAACTCTAGAACGGTGTGAAAATGTGCGTAGGTGTAGCGTACTCACAACACGAGTTGGAAACTGGCATATTGATAGTGTTAGTGGCGCTGTACCATTAACCATAAAACACTAGGTGAGGATGACTCAGATGAGCATAGGCTAGCCATATCGTAAGTAAAATATGCCGTATTGATGGTGTTAGCCAAGCTATACCAAACCCTATACTAACAATATAATGGAAGGGTTAAATATAAGCATAGGCGAGCGGACTCATAGTGTGATAAGTGGTGTTATTGATGGTGTTCTCAAAGTAGTAACATTAACCATGTAAACAGATGAGTGTTGACTCAAATGAGTGTGGGCGTGCACTCATATAGTGAAACATAGCCTATTGAGGTGTTAGACTAGTAACTAGTTGTACCCTCACAATAACTACGGGAGGGGAAATAAGGTAGGCGGGCCGTCTCATATAGAGTAAAAGGCGTATTGAGGTGTTTAGAGGAGCGTACCTAACCATACAAATATAGGTTGAGTGCGGACCGATGAGTTGTAGGCGTAGCCGACTCATATGGAAAATACGGCGTAATGATGGCGTTAGGGAGCGTACCATAACCATATACATGTAGCAAATAATCGGGGAAGGGTGGAGATGGAGCGTAGGCGTAGCCTACTCTATAGTGTGAAAATATGGAGTATTGATGGTGGTAGCGGAGCCGTACCATAACCATATAAAAATAAGGGTGAGATGAGCGTGGGCGTAGGCCGTACTCATATAGTGTAAAACTATGGCGTATTTGATGGTGTTAGGGGAGCCGTACCATAACCATATACCAAATAAGGGGTGAAATGAGCGTAGGCGTCTTTTAAGGGCCGTACTCATCTAATGTGCGAAAAGGTGTAAGATGGGCGTTAGCGCTGCTGTACCAGTAACATTAAAAACAAATCAGAAGACAGGGCTAGATTTCGGCGAGAATCCGAGAATCGATCCTCGCAAGAAATTGAATTTGTGAGAATTCCTGGTGTTCACGGAAACTTTAGAAGTAACATAGTAGCGAATTAGATGATTACCGCAAAATTAATTTCGCGAATCAAGACTGATTCTCACACTGCTACGAAATTCTACCTCGTAAGAGGACCAGGACCTTGACTGCTTGCACCACTTGAGTCAATAGGGTCCCATCCGTGTTACACTAGGTCATCACCAAATAGACCCGACTCTTCACACCTGCATTGATAGAAGAAAAATGGCGGAAACTACAAAAACAGCGCCACCGCAGCAGACGAAATGCGTGACATATGAGCGGCGCAGGCTTGTGGCGGGCGGCGGACAACATGAAATATTAATTGCACGGGTAAACAAAAGCCGCGGATCCATTCACGACGTTAAATCCAACCCAGACCCCGAAGATCTCCCGAAACGGCGGAACCAAAATCTAGGTGCCCAAAAATTATAATGAGCATACGCCCCTCATTAACTAGTTTGAGGCCCCCCTATTTGGTTACGATCGTCGTATTGGAAAGTCCTTATGCAATTTATGAGACCCGCGAGTAGTTTTACGTTAGTCACACTAGTGAGTGACAACACCAACCAAAACCTAATGCCACCTGCTATCTCCCGGACCAATATCGCTTTCCTACAAGCAAAATTAACAGGGGGCATCGAGGAGACTTTTGTGCATTAGGGTGCAGGAATCTTTTTAGAAGCTTAGTTTCTTCAATCGATTGGCTTTCGCATAATTATTGCAGAAAAAATCGGCTGAAATGGAACACTGGGGAATGCAACACTGGTAACATATCGCGTGACGCACAGATTTTTATATGCGTGTGCTTGCGCCTCAACAGCGACGACACAAGCGTGCCTACGCAGCAACAACCACGGCGCGCTGTGTGTGAGAGAAAACGGTTACGGCTTGGGCTATTCATAATACACGCGATTCGCCTCTTGGTTGTTATATTCCAGCTCTATGGGAGCCCTAGGGGCTGGGATTATGAGTTCCGGTATGCTCATTATAATACTTTTGGGCACCTAGATTTTGGGTACGCCGGTTCGGTAGAAGCTTCGGGTCTGGGTTATATTTACGTCGATTGCAGGGATCCTAAATAAATCGGGTTAGGACACTCGATCAACGAAGTGGATGCATAATGCACACGATCTGCATGAAATCCGTTTACTTATGGATCGCCGTCTAAGTGGCGCTGTTCCGCGCTACGCAATTCCCGATTACGGCCCTACTGCATTAATAATCAGGTTACTTATCGATATGGTGGCCGCTATTACTTATGGCAATAATTTATCCTGAAAGTAAAGCTACATTTCTTTTTTAAATGTTGAAAGTGAATTTTTTTCTAAAATGTATAAAGAAGGCCATCAAATTTAGGGTTGGATTTATTCCGTTTTTATGTAAAATTACGATATCGGCCTACATATTCATTTACACTCTCCTTTAAGGTGGTATTAGATAATTTTTCAACCGGCGATGATTAAACATTTTTTGGCTTTTCTTAGCAAATTCATCTCACTGCATTACTATGCCTGCAAATCGTCCTATGGGCAGTTGTACACAGGTCCCCCCTGACAAAGCCTAACAATTGCCTGTTAGGTGATGAACAAAGTATAGTCATTTGAAGTCCAGCATAAGACCTGTATGCTCTGTGAGGAAAGCTGAGTAAACAAAAACCAACATTCCCTACAATGCACAGCCGGACCTGAACAAGGTACGACGTTTATCTACAAACAATTTACCAAGTTCCCGGAGTAGACCTTAATTCCATCTGGGCGTTTATAACCCCGCCCTTCAGAGGTCTAGCCTTGTTATAAGTATCTGAGACCTAGTATGTAAAACTGAAGGTTATGCTGCTTAGGCTAGCCGAAGCCTGGCTAGGCTAGGTATGCTAGGACTAGGGTTAGGGACGAATTTGGCAGACATTAACCAGCAGCAAAGCACCTGCACCAAAGTACCGAACCCAAATTTCCCAACCCAGCCTGACTGATCATCCCCAGAAGTTGAGATGAGAACAATAACATTTACTGTCTGAAAGTATTCTTATTGGTATACAAGACCCAAAAGTAAACAAGGCACACAAGGAAAGATAAGCGTTACACCAATCATGGTGATACAGCTGAGACATGTGCATCCTATCCAATAGGCCAACTGAGGACGCCAAACAAGGGTGCCAAACATGGGAGCCAGACAGAGTAGAACATCCAGATAGAGTTTCAGTAAGATGTCCAGAATGGAGTGTCCCTAGATATCCTTCTCTTGTACAATAAAACCAGTTAGGAAACCTAACTTTCCCCTAATCAACCAATGACAGCCAATCATGGACAAATAAAGCAAAGTGTTCTCTGATCTCCCATGACATCTGTCATAGCGTTTAATGTAACTCAAGTTTTTTCACTGCTAGCTGGTTGTTTGTTTCTTTCTTTATTTGTTGTTATTTTTTGGATCAAATGGCCATCCCAGACTAGAAGAAGTCATCAACATCACATGATTACTTCTTCCATTCATTGGTATTTAAGCCCTCCAGTGCAATTTACAATAATCACAACACGGATTTGTCAGACATGCCACACGAAAGATAAAACAGTTATGTTTGGCTAAGTTGCTAAGTTCGATCCAAATATAAGTGTGAAAAACACTGTAGATAACTAAAAGTGGGGAACTTAGTATGTAACTTTATTTTGCAAAATAAACCGACAGGATTAGTACAAGGAGATTTTTTGAGTTGTGAAAGACATTTATTCAACTTTTCAAGGTGAACCTGCTTCACGGCAAACTTGGAATGAGTAATTTGAGGTAGGGTTGCATAATAGCCTTTGTTTTCAAAACCATGAACCGTATCAAACAAAAATTGGATGAGATATATGAAAATAGCCGGCCATTCATAATCTGTTTATAAATTTGAATGAATTCTCATAATTTTGAAATTATAACACAAACTTAGAGGATTGCATTTATTTTGGGACACCCTGTAAACATAACCTTTGCACAAATCCTCTATGCAATGAATTGCTATTCATTATATACACGTGCATTCTAAAATGGTTTTTATGTATGAGGCTTACTTTAGTAAGACGTGACCCAAGATATCTGCCTCTATATTGATGTGTACGTGAACAACAAGCAAAATGACTACAGGTGTGCACATTTTTTCCAAAGGATTTGACTATTATGTATTCTAAAGTAAGCAACAGTGGGTATAGTAATTATTTTGTTGAAAAATAGTGGGTATTGGTGAAGAATAGTGAATAATTGTTGTAAATAAGAATAGTAAAACAGTGAATCGTGGGTGAAAAGTGGAATTTTCTTATTGTGAAAACTTTGACAAATCACCCAAATTAGACAACCAAATAATATACGCGGCTGGCCTTAAATGCTCTGTTGTACTTACAGAAATCCAACTGCATAATATACTCATGTACCAATCAGAGTCCCCTTGTAATCAGGCTGGCAACACAATGTACAACAATCAACACGACCCCTATTACAGGATACCTGGACTGGCAAATAATGAAATGAGCAAATTTAAACGCATTGTCAATATTCAAAATTTTGGGATGTAGTCCCCTACGTCCTGACCTTATGCCTGCCGTTAACACACTCAGAAGAGTTGCTTAAAATGTTAACCACCAAGTATTAACAGGTTGAAGAGGGCCCCAACGTGGTAAATTTTCCTCCTTTGGTGGGTATAATAATATGAAGATTATATGGGCATATTTTACATAACAGTGGGGGCAAATTTGCCCATATCGGTTTGGAGCCCTGTGTCACCTGTTATTCATGTTTGGTTAAAATTTAACCACGTTCCTGAGAGTGTACGGCGGTGTGGAAAGTACTTAACCATGGTGTAGTCTGTATCACAGACTGCGACATATATTATATCTTAATTGTACTGCGTGACAGACTAACGTTATTAGTCCCCTCATAGAGAATGTGGTGTAAAGGAAAAATAATTGTTCATCAAGTGTCAGAAATTTCCCTCAACTGGGTTTAAACCTATGAACCCATTGAAAAATTTTGAACATTTTATCGGTAGGTTTTAACACGTAATCTCTATCAGCTCTTACACTGCCAAATGGACTGCCAAAATCGTGAGGTGAAACACATTTTTCAATCGGAATGATTTTGCCATGAAGGCGAGGTTAGAACGAGTTTGGGGTTTATTCCGTATCGAAATGGTTTCACACGATTTGGCCTCCACAACTCTCCCTTAGAGCACCAAACCTTTTCCCACATTGCTACGTCACTAGCTAGCTAATTTAATCTGGCACACCATACTTTCCGCACCGCCGTGGCAAGCCATGATTGCCTTGATGATTCCACAGTACTCTATCTACTGAAATTGTCATGACGTCAGATGCAACATTCCAATTTAATTCTGTCTCCAACTATAGACCATGTGATCCGTGACGTCCAATGCCTGGCAGTTTGCCAGCCATATATATTGTTTCTATGCCCGGCAGTATGCCGTGCGCATCGTATTTCTTTGGAGCATTCGTATGTCTAATATTCCTCGGAGAAAACCGGGTACTACTCATGTTTTGAATGCGTGTGAATAGCGCAGAGGTCATTTCGCGTTCCCTGAAGCATTTCACTACACCAGTTCATGTGTGTTGTTTATAGATATTGTAGTCCACTACGTGCAAGTGGGCTGCAGAGTGCTTGTAATATCCAAAACTTGAATGTTTAAATTGTACAATGATTGTTCTTCTGTTTATTTCATTCTTATGTACAAATTAATATCACTAACGTCCCTAGACGATCACCGCAAAACACGGGAGCTAGCAATATTTTTGTTGATAGATATAGGGCAATTTCTCCTTAAGAGACACTGGCACATTTGACAAATAGTGCGCCCTTAAGATTTTTCAAAATCGATATTTTTGCATGGTTGTAAAGCTTTTACATACATTAGCCCTCACCTGAAATGATTAAGACCAAATCAGCGTCCTTATGGGTAAACAGAACGATCCTATAATTAATGTCCCCGGCGACATTAATTCAGCAGACGACGGAAATGGCGTTTAACACAAGAAAACGCACGCCGTATGCATGTTTCCCACAGCATGACAGCATGCGCCTTGTTTGTGGTTTTAATATCAATGATACGTCGGGTCTATGATATTCATGTAATATACACATTGTTGATTAAAGGTATGGAAAACTTAAAAGTTAGCCTACAAATTACCTGGATGTCTTTACCTCTTATTAACGTCCCTATCTGTTTTTGAGTATGTTATTTTATGTGTAAAATATATCTCTATTCTTCCAATGGCCTAGGTTATCATTTGAGAGCAAATTGAAGAAATTTCATATTTTGTGAAAATGTGCCAGTGCCGCTTTAAAACAAGGTAGGGTCCGAAAAAAATATATATCCCTAACGTCAATTAACTGCTTCAAAACGCAATTTAAAAAAAGGAAGAGGCGCACCCCTGCCTTGTTATAAGGGGGTAATGCCTCCTAGATCTAATAAAAGAAATACCGCTACCTCACTTTTTTTTGTTTTTTGTTTTTTGCGGTGATCGTCCGATTTTCCTCTAGGGACGTTAGGGATGTGAAGACATCAAAACTGGACCACTAGTGCTGGTGTCACTATGGAATAACGACCTTTTTACTGGTCGTAGCACCTTAGATTTGGGGGAAATGGGTTTGAAAGGTCGCATAGGAGTTATTAGAGGTCAACCTGTGTGCACCCATATTACACTGTCTTAGGACAGTTTCTCCAGACTAAATATGAAGCTAATCGGTCAATGCTTATATGTAATCAATTTTAAAGCTTTCCAAGAAGAATTAACAAGCTTCTTTCAATTGGTTTTTAGTTTAGCATCCGCAATGTGATTAAATGAAAAATGCATTTTAGATAGGCAAGGTTCGGCTTCAAAATGACGTATATATAAATAAAAGGATAAACAAATTGCTTGTTATATATAAGTTATCTATTAGTTCAAGTTGACTGTATTTCATCTAGAAGTCCATAATGCCACTGAACTATAACATGCCCTTTACTTTGGCATATTCAAACCGTTTTGGAGCAAAAAGAATTTACAGGAAATAATAATATAATATCAACATTTTATATGGCGCCTTTTCCACAGGATACAAAGCGCTGTTGCCTATTATAACGCTGCCATCGGGAAATCATCACAATCATTCACCTAGGACGGCAGCCGGTCAAGCGCACATGCCTATCACCACTTAGATTGTAATATCCCCATAACAGCTCCCCAGATTTCGCTTGGGTAAACGAGGCAATTAAGTGTCTTGCCCAGGGTCACAAACACGTTCACCACAGTGGGGCTCGAACTCACGATTTTAACGGTCTGATGATCACGATACTGCACGTTTCCACTAGACCACACGTGCTCTCACAAATGCGTACTTCTTTCAAGAAAATACATTTACTTACACAAAGAGTGATATGAGGAATATGGGGCTAATGATGTAAAACTGCACGTCATTGGCCAAATACCAACTCCAAGCCATACACTGTAATATAAAAATGAAAAGAAAGATTGGTATAGAAAAAAGATCGCCCAATTTTGCTCCAACTATATTTTACAAGGAAAATGTGTGAGAAATTTTAAGATCTTGAAATACTTTGTTAAACCAACTATAGCATGGGAGGGCGGCCAAGAAATCCCAATTTTAGACGTCGTAAATCTTGAAGAAAAAATTTCAGTGATTTTTTTAATGTGTTGTCAAGGAATATTTTCTTAAAGCCAACCCGTTGGAGCTGAAGAATCAACTCTACTGTAGGGGTTATTTGTTTTTTGTTGGAGTTGTTGTTGTTGTTTTGGTTTGGTTTTGTTTGTTTTGTTTTGTTTTTTGTTTTGTATGAATAACGGACGAGAACAAAGTCGTATGTGGGTCATGGGAACACCCATGACCGACCCACATCAACGCGCACAAATTGTATGAATAACGGACGAGAACAAAGTCGTATGTGGGTCATGGGAACACCCATGACCGACCCACATCAACGCGCACAAATTGGTTTGTGGTTTGCACTCCTTATTGCTGTAATTTCTTTTGATATTTTGGGTGAGTTGCTATATTGAATGAGGCTTGGCCGCCATCGTCTAAACAATAGCTTTTTGTTTGCTCGTATCCACAAGTCATTGGTAATGGCTTTGTGGTGGTGTCAGGATTTATTCAGCTAGTGTGCTGATCCGGGGCCGCGTGTATCCATGATACGGACGCTCCTAACATGGCCCGCTATTTGAGGCTGGGGCGGATTGGGAACAGTCAGGGGTTTACACCCTACTCTTATTCGACACTGACTGCGATGTACATGTACAGTTGTGACTCTCTGTACACGGGACCGACGGCTTAACGTCCCCTCCGAAGGACGGGATGCTTTCATGATCCATTTGCCCAATTCCAAGTGAACCATGGAGGAGAGCGGTATTCTGTATTTAATCAATAGCTGGTATACAGATCAAATCCAGAATTGATAGTACCCGGGTAAATCCCAGTAAGTGCCACGACCCCACCGGGATTCGAACCCGGGAATTTTGATGGTAAATTTGCGCCAGAGGCAAGCACCCTAACCGCTAGGCCACGCTCTCCCACTATTTTTTAAACAATAGCACATTTTTGGAAGAGCGCCGCAATTTTCAAATAATTTGAGATTTTTGCACAGTTGCATTGGTTAGTAAACTATACCTGTGAACGGTAAAGCTCGAACTTCTTTATGTGTCGCATAAAAAGGAATTTGGTAATTAGAATAATTAATATATAATTTTTGAGACCTATAGGCCAGTCGCTAATATCAAATTTTCAAAAATGACAATATTCTGGTCTTATATTGAAATATATTAGTAATTCCTCCGGGGGGGCACTCCCATCTTGGAAGCTACGCGTATGTTAGGCTGTTAAGACCCCGCTTTTTCAGCATTTATTGTCACGCAAGGACTCCATATTTTGTGAAATGTTACCACTGTCACCCAGACCCCTATTTTGGGGGAAAAATTTTGAAAATTTTCACCCAAAGACCCCAAATTTGTCAATCCCTATTTTGGGGCAATTTGGCTGTCTCTCACCCAAAGACCCCATTTTTTCAGTCCTCTGTCACCGAGTGCCCCTGGGTTTGGAAGCGCGAGCCTTATACCCATATCCATTTGATATCTGAGTGCCCCCTCCCCCTCCCAGGGGATTCCTTTATGGTATGGTATTTGGTTCTATAATTTGGGATCATTTGAAATAACGGATTTAACATTACGTGTTTTTGATCAATTTCTTTATTTCTACTCTAGTGTCATATTTGTTAACTAAAACAGAGTATCAAGTATCCTTTTGAATCTGGTTATCATTATTGAAATATGGTAGTGCCTGTAGGTATATCCTTACCTGGTCAGCATAACTTTTGGGCCAAAAATTGTTAATGTACAACAAGTTTGTCCACCAGTACTTCTGGCATGACAATCTTGATACATTAAATCCCCAGAAAGGTCCTTGGCCAAAGTATGGGAACAAATACATGTAGACTAAGAGTGTAAACATGTAGACAGGAGTCAGCCTGAAAAATGTTAAAAGAAATAACACAATGCTTTTAGTTGATAACTCAATCAAAATCAAAATAACTCTACATTATTATTATTATAAAAATGTCAATGGTACCACTGTCATTCAAAACCACTATTTTCAAACACTTTGCATTATATAGCACTAGGAGGACTCCATTTTTCACTTGCATGATAATATTAGGTAATTCCCCTGCTAGAAATCTTAAAATAATATTTTTAATTCTATAATACTTGGTCCCAAATTCTTTTGACGATCATTGAAGGGTAATAGAGATAGAAAGGAACCTCCAAAGTAGGGGATGTTCATTTTAACACTTAAGTGCATAAGGTGGGGGAGGCATGTGGACCCAGGATTTCGTTTTTCGCGCGCCATGTTTTAACGCTAAATTATTTTTGCCCAAAATTTTTTGTAATTGCCTAAATATCAGTTATACATATTTTGGTGGAAAAATATGGCGTTTTTAAATTTTACTTATTAGCATAACAAAAGCATTTTTGTTGCGCTTTCAAAAAATTGTTTTGCCCATTAAATTGCACTGGAGTAACTTTTTATGTCAGCATTGTAATTGTACAATCCTGTTATGACTAAAATTTTATTGAAAAAGTCCTTCGGAGATTTTTTTTGTTTTCATTTTTGGGCGGAGAATTTGGTGCGCGTTCGAAATTTGGTTCTTGGGCGGCATTTGAATCCGTTACCGTTTTTCATTTTTCCCTGTTATGTGTCGTGTTATGTACCCTATCATGACCCAGCGTTGGGAAGAAATTCAACGGAGTTGTGGGGTATGCTCGAGATTCCGAAGGTTCGTTTTTCCGAAGTTCGTTATTCCGAATTTATAAAATCCTTTAAAAAGGAAAGGGCGAGTCAAGGGGAAATATCCATGAAAAGGTATGGAAAGGGATAAATCAAATGACATTTTCTGGGAGTTTTTCAAGTTGACCTTATGTGAACTTTTTGCACATCCTTAGCCGAGGCATACAGAACGTAAATATTTAACACAGAGTTAATAGGGCTTCATATCCCTCTTCCATTTACGATTTTTAAGGGGAAAAATGTGACAATCAACATAGACCCTGCTATAGAACATACTACACCTATTCGGGAAAACCATCAACGCTATACTCCCCCACCACAGATTGACACTGCAGACTGCACCAGCGTGCCACAGAACTGGAAGAAGCAATTCCGCATGCCGACCGGCGTAAGTATTTACATGATTCTGCACACGTACCAACGTGAAGCCCTTTCCCAAAATGTCAAGCTCCCACGTTCAGCAACATTGTCACCCATGACTTCATTGAATTTTCTTACATTTACTTCTGTCACCGAAGACTTAAATTTTTCAAAATGTTTCAAAATGTTTCGCCAGCCATTGCACTATTCAATTCATATACAACCTTAGAACATTCGTTACTTCCATGATATCTTATCTGTCATTCCACCTTATTGAATCGTAAATAGCACATTTTATAAGAAGTGTGCCATGCACTCTATCTATACTACTAAAACTGAGATCAAAGGTCCCACCATCTACGTCAAGTCACACCGGGGGAATGCATAGTACTGACTAAAATGAGATCTGTCTGTTCCGACTATTGCAGTTTTTGACGCACTTTGACCTATGGATCTGATGTTTGGCATACAGTATAGAAACAACACCCTGAGGTTTTTACAGGTTTCAGGTGACCCAAAAATCAAAATTCATCTGCAGGAGGTCAATTTTCATAAATATGCCGTATAAAATGCAAAGGACCGCTAACCTGAGGCAAAGAACAAAGTCTGGTGTCAAAGGTCACACACACAGGACAAAGTTTGCTTTCATTTGGCAAGAAACCAAGTAAGACAGAAAGCTGGGTGACCACATAGTTACATCTATACTTGAATTTTTTATTTATTATGACATCGCCATAGATAATATCGCCCACGAATTGCTGCATGTGTTGCAAGACTTTAAAGGCGCATGGCCCGATCGCTAATAGCTTCGTTCCCAGAAGCCCCAGACGTTTACCGGAAGTAGTTAACATTTTGGTATCAGAAGAAAGTACTATTTTTCTCATTTACCCTGTGAATATTAGGGAAAAATATATTTGGGTGGTTTCGAAGTTATGAGCGAAAATGTGCCCCATTGTGTCGCCCAATATTAATTGTACACAGTACTCTATGGGCTTCAAAACACGCTTTTAGCTTTCCAGCCAATGGGATGAAATATTGGTACACAAGTCATTAAATATCGCAAAGCGCTAGCATCATTCCGTTCTGGTTCACTTCCTCTATGCATGCAGCAGGCAGAATATGTGGGCACACCAGTAGAAGAACGAACCTGTATTTTTGTAACGCGCACCGCCATCGAGATGAAATACCATTTCCTCTGTCGGCCCTCATTATCAAGACTCTTATAAATTATTTCATCCTTTTTTTTAAAAGCTTAGAGAAGTCAAAAATCAATCTTTGAGTGGAAACCTACCACCAAAATCTGTTTCGCAAAATATCAGGTCCTATATAGGATGGGATATTTTGCGAAACAGATTTTGTTGGGAGATTCCACTGAAATATTTGATGTTTTGACTATTGCCAAATTGCCCCCCCCTTCCGCTTCGTCAAACTCCTTTCATTTAAACGATTGTTTGCACGAGCGTACAGTTGATGTAGTTATTTAATAGTTGCTTATGAAAATCTGTTTTCGGTCGCAAATAATCAGGTCCTATATAGGAGTTTATTTTTGCGAAACGATTTGTCTTTGTACAATTTGATTTAAATAACTGTAGATTCCTTCTGAAATATTTTCACTAAGTTTTTGAGTCAACATGACATTAGTTGCAACACATTTGCATCTTCCCAGTGTTTTAAAATGGTTTTTTTTCTAAAATTACCTCTCTTCCCACCTGAAAAATCTGTTTCGTTTCGTTTCGTTGCGCAAAATATCATAAGCCGTATCAATCGGTAAAGAACTATACCTGTTCAACACTTAATGGCGGCTTCAAAATTCACCCTCGCGGTTAACATGCGCTTCATGGTTGTAGAACTGTATTTCATCGTTTAAAACAATAGGAACCTGTTCAAACGGGATAATACCGCGTTGAACCAGCGAGCAACCTGTGGCTGAGTTTTGATGTTACCCTAAAGGAGAGGTCATTATTTACGCCAGGGGAAAGGAGGGTTTAAACTTTTTATTGACGAAAAAATTGCGTTCCCCCTTCAATTCCGTTCAAAATTTCGCATCACCCCTGAATTTATGAAATTTCTCCATTTAGAAGTTCACGCCCCCTCCTCTCTTTGTTAAAATTTTCATATTCCCCTCTCACTTACAATTTTGTTTCGTATTTCCCTCAGCTCCTCCAACCCCTGGCGAAAATAATGACCCCTCCCTAATTACCTTAGAAAGAAGAAGGAGTCAACTGATAAGTTAGCATTGACAAGAGGCTGTAATCCAAATCTTTGTATATATTTGTAACTAACAAATGGATTCTCTGTAAACAACAAAATCACACAAAAGACAAGCATTATGAAGAGAGCTAATTAAACTGCTCGTGTGTAAGGATATTGAAATGAGGATTAATATAACATTACCCAGGACAAGTAGGAAATGAGGCTGTTGCGTTTGTGAATTTGTGATATACGCGAATGAAGTCAGAAGGGGTGAAAATATGAATTGTTGTTGTTTGTTGTTTGTGTTTGTTGTTTGTGTTTGTTGTTTGTATTTGTTGTTTGTGTTTAGTGTTGGTTGGTGTTGGTTAGTGTTGGTTGTTGTTGGTTGTGGTAGGTTGTGGTAGGTTGTGGTTGGTTACGGTTGTTGTGGTTGTTGTTGTGGTTGTTGTTGTTGTGGTTGTTGTTGTTGTTGTTGCGGTTGTTGTTGTGGTTGTTGTTGTTGTGGTTGTTGTTGAAAGTATTCACTGATATTCAAAAAATTCAAAATCAGTTTTATTAGCACTATCATTCATCCAATACATTACATAATGATACAATTATTTACAGATATTATAGGAATAAATATTGACATATATTAGAGGAAAAAAATAATTATACAGAATGTTGAAATGGCATGATATCAAATGCGGAATAAGTCTGATGGACTTTGAGCATGACCCCACCTAAAAATATACAATGTTTAAGATTAATATTTTAACTACTGGACAGGACAGGACAAGACAGGACATAACAGGACGATACAGGACGAGGACAATGACAATTATTGTTTTAACAAGATCAGGGGCAAAAGAACATGGTGAACGTCGCGAACCAGAAAAGAATGATGAAAGAGAAGGATAAAAAGGTATTGCTATTATTCCCTCTGTTAGGTATTGTACGATGATCACATCTGATGGTGATTTCTATTTTGCCTCTAGTTCTACACAAAAAACACAAAACCTCTGTAGAAAATTCTAATTGATTACAACTTTCCGTTTTACTTGTTTTAGTATTTTTGGAATGTCAGTTTCCCATAGGCCACTTGTTTAATTTTAATTGTCCAAATTAGGACAAAACTTAAACTGCTCTTGTTTCATAATAAAAATATGCGTGGCTTCTTTCCTTGAGTTGTTTGTAGGTAATCGGCGATGTGTACATGCAAAATTTAACTTTGTTGCAAACATTGAAGGCGCTCTTCTAACCAAATGCCAAAATGTCCCTTTAAAAGACAATAACGAGTTATTAGTATTATTTATGAATGACCATGGACATCTAAATGAATGATAACCTCAATGTAATCCCATTATTAGATTGATTTTCCAACTTTAAATTTACCGGGCTTGCAATGCATTGTGGGAAACAATAATGTCGGTTCCGGCAACACATTGGCGGCTCCGGCAATATTGCCAAATCCGGCAGTCGGCCCGAACTGCCGGATGAAGATCAAGATAAAGATGAAGATAAAGCTCTAACGGTTCAGAAGGTTAAAACTATGTCATTGAAACCAACATTGTTTTAACAGGCTGGCCTCAGAAGTGTTGAAAGGCCTTTAGTTTCATTCCAGGTATGCATGCTTTACGAGAATCGAATACTAAAATGTAGTTCCGGTACAATCTTTTAAAACAATTTGTATCGTTGCACTTGACATTAGTTATCAGCAGGCCCTTGCGCAGGGGAGGGGAAAAAAAAAAAAAAAAAAAAAAAAAAAAAAAAAAAAAAAAAAAAAAAAAAAAAAAAAAAAAAAAAAAAAAAAAAAAAAAAAGGTGAAATTGTCAAAAAGTCCAAAAAGGGACCATTTTAGGGGGTTAGGTCTATTTTTACCAAAAAAAGGTCCACTTTTTTCAAAAAAAAAGGTACACTTTTTTCGAAGTCCCGCACCCCCAAAATAAATCCTGCGTACGGCCCTGGTTATCACGCAAAACGCACAAGGTGTATGTTGGAAACATAAAATTCTCTCAATTATCATTTCAAATGAACTGAAATTATCACCAAAAGGATGGAAATATCCGTTGTAGTTTGGTTAAGATCTGGGATGTACCTGTCTAATTGTAATATCACCCATAGCAGCTAGCCAATTATCGCTTGGCGGTCAACGAAGCAATTGAAACTAAATATCTTGTCCAGGTACACAAATACGTTGGCTTGGCCACGGCGAGGCTAACAACGCCAATGGTCTAAAGATCACGAGTCCTGCGCTTTCCACTGTACAATACCGGTGTAAAGAAACTGAGTGTCCCCCACGAGAGAGTGTCCTAGCTACCATAGCAACATGTACGGAATAAATCGTGACCTTGTAGACGAGGCCATTTGGGTACAGTGCTGAAACAAATGATGCATACAGCACTCAATGGAGAACACAATAGACAGATGGGTGGTAGGACACTCAGTCACACGGACACTGTATAATATGACACCGGCTCCTCATATGGCCATTGTCTATAGATTGTATACAGATTTTTGATCAGTGGTTATATAGGGGTCATTTAAGGTCAAAATGAAGTCAAATTTAAAACATTGTCAAATAACAAAATTAACATTCCCGTCATGCTGGGTAAGCTCAGATAGGCCCTATTTAATTAAAATATCAAATGTGACCTCATCGTGCAACCTACGGTTAGGGGTCCAAAAGAAAAAGAAATGTGAAACTTAAATATTGCCAAATTACAAAATTAACACCAGTATCATGTTAAGCAAGCCCAGCCGGTAATCTGATCATATGGCTACACGTCTAAAGGTCAAAAGAAATGTCTTAAACATGATCTGTTTCCAAATTTAAGACTACCATCATGTAAGGCCATAATATTTGAATATATCAATGGTGACCTCATTATGTGACCTCGAACATGGTTATATTTCAATGGCTAATGTCCATAGCTCTTGTCAAATTTTCCATTTGACCTTGTTCGAAAACTTTACACACACACACACATACAGACACTTTAACGTTTTTCCCCAGTGATCCTATACTTTTGACCCTTATCTTTATGCAGCATGAGTATATGAGTAATTTTAAGCATTTGACCATTGATCCCTAAACCATGGGTCATATGAAGAGGCCATGATAAACTTTAATTTTTGTTATTACAATCTACAAGACTGACTATTTAAATTGTCCAATTATTGACCTTGTTCAAAATATTACACACACTTAGCGTTTTTAACTACAGTGATCTCTACGTAACATTTAATCCTTGTTTGTGTACAACTTTTATGAAATAAGAATTACTAGTTCTTTTAGTGAAACCTAGGTCAAGAAGTGTTTTGAAGACGTATAATTTGAAGCATTTTGGCATATGAAGATCTCAATACGATTGACTTATTATATATATATATAGTAGATTTCAAAATAAGTCTGTCCATTCACCGTGAGAGGTAAGAGGAATTATTTTTAATGGCCACAGGCAAAAAAAAATTTATGATACTCAGACAATATAGAAATGTAGCTAGTAAATAAATATTGACCTAAAATAAATTATTTCACATCTTAAATAGATGGATGTGTCAATTGAAGTATCAGGATGACAACACCAGCATTTATTTCATTAAACGTTGTTATTTGAACATAACTTACTTTTGACACTGCAAAATATCATTCCTTATCACAGCATTGGAGAAATAATGCATTTTATATCGATGCACACATAACACAATTAAGTTTTTATTTGGTCATCAAAAATTGGGCCAACCTTGTATTAAATTCTGACTCAGAGATTTCGAAATATTATTTTTTTGTGTAATAATGAAAAATAGTCAACTAGAACTAAAGATAGTAACCTAAAATGCACAATTCCGAAATTTGAGATGAATCGGATTTCTCGTTTTGATGTAGTAAACATTTATGTGTAGTATTACGTCCCATAGGATACTGTGTATAACAAAAATTCCGGATCCGGAATTTTATAACAAAGTTGTGATTTTCTATATGAAGGAATTCGATTTAAGCTTAGCAATTTCACACAGTGATTAGTATATGGACAAGCATTATGTACACGCAAAAAACACGATTTTTTGGAAATTGAGGGCGCCCTCCTCAGGAAATCTCTGAGTCGGCCTTTAAGAGATTAGCGCAAACCGGATTTGACATCCCGTTCAACAATGGCATAAGTCCTTCAATCATTAACAAACCATTGTATAACTGAATGTATCAGTTTCCAGTAAGCTGATTCTGTACAGGAATTTTGTACTATGGTCACAATATGTTTTGAAAGGCAACAAAGGCCTGGTCTCTGCATGACCGGGGTTTGAACCCCATATCAATGCCACACTCGTCCCAATATGCAAGGAGTCTCACGTAATTTGAAATCTACTAGTACGCTTTAAATTTTGCCATTTCACTTTGTATTACATTTTATACACACTTAACTTTTATCACCCCAGTGACCTCTACATGACTTCTGGCCACTAAAATGTTTGACACATATGAAGCTTTGATCAGTTCTTCTTCTAACCATGTGTTTGGCACTAATATCATTTGAAGGCGTTTCATAAAAAAAAAACAGAAATATCCCACTGAATTACTACGGCCTACGGCTAACGTAAGAAAATCTTTATCTGATTCAACATCTTACCTAGAGTACCATCCTTAGCTGTAAAGACAACTGAGTGATATAGAATGACCCAGAACATGCTGATAACCCGCATGCCATTGATACAAGTAATGTTGCGGTCACTCTGCTTGGAGTCTAATAGCTTGGTCAGGTTACTGGTCAACGAAAAACACTGCAGAATTCTATGTGCTACATTGATAAACAATTCGGTATCAAAATCAAATTAATGAGTTGTTACTTGGTATATCTACAATGAGATGGAACAACTTTGCTGTTTTTGGCTTGTTGTATTTCTGAAACTAGATTAAGTATGAAATCAAGGCAATTTGTCTTAGAGGACGTGAAGGATTTCTTATCCATACAACCCTCTCAGTTGGGTTCTTGAGAGCACGAATGAGTTTGGGATCGATCCTGGTAACAGAGCCTAAGAGGGTTCATTTGAATAAAGATATCAAATTGTTGCAAGACTTTTTGACTTAGATTTGTAGGATATAGCAGGGTGAGTCAGAAGAAACAAAAAAAAAGTACACCAATAGGGATTTTTTTATAAGAACATAAACGAATTTATCAAATAATTCCTGTATCAGATAGCTGTTTAATCGCTTTTACAATAATTTTTAATTTTAAAATCGTCAAGCCATCAAAGGCTACAATTATTTTTGTGGAAGGTATCAATTTCTGTGCCCGAACAAATTTCCACTGACTGTACACATGATCAGATACTCATTCCTACTCAGCGTGAGAGCTTCAGAATAATTACCGGTTGAATTTCTATTCAAATGCTACACCGGCATGTGTTGAGTGAGATTAGAGAATAACGTTATTGTTTGTAAGCCTCTGCCGTGTGTCTATCGTAACATACACACGGGCGACAGCCATTATTTGAGTAGAACAACGAGGCGCCGCCGATTTGTTTTACGCTAAAATAGTGCTGTAGCCCGTGTGATATGACACGATAGACACACGGCAGAGGCTAAAACAATACCTTTATTCTCATTCTTTAACACTTTTATCAAAATAAGAAGCTGTTATTAAAATAATATCTAAAATTATGGCAGATTTTATCCAACGAACTACCCGAGCATTTTAAATCGATCAGTCCATTGTTACTCTGCGCATTCGATTGGCCCGAGGAGTGCGTATGCGTATCGCGCCGACGCGTACGCGCTGTACCGTGTGATATCGTCGAATATCACACGGCTAGGAACCAATGAAATTGCGTAAACAATCTCAAGTGTTTAAGAATGTAGAATACTTAAGATTTAATGAAATTAACAGGATATATTTAAAATGGAAAATTTTAATGCTTTATTTGTTATCCAGCCCTATACATCATGTATTTTGGAAGTTTTAATACGTGGAAATCAAGCAATTTGAAAGTAATGCTGCAAATTGTTGCTTCAAGTCCAAAATTGATTTCATTAAATATTATTTTGATATCTGGTTTCATTTTACAGTCTTACCCAACGATGTAAGCAGACATTTTCATTTGGGGAGGGGACCAGGCGATGGGAACCATTTAACTTAACACGGTAACCTGTCAATACTATCATTTAACTTTAACACGGTAACCTGTCAATACTATCAATTTATTTTTTCCCTGATCTCTATTGGGGCCAGGAGGGGGCAAAGATTTTGAGTGCGGATCCCACCCTTACCCCTCCCCCTCCCACGCCCTCACCCACAGTCTGATTACGTCACTGGTGTTCCCTGACATTCCAAATGTGTAATTAATGGGGATATGCTGCAAATCCCAAAGCTGAACGTAAAACCAATAACACTATTTGGGTTACTCTAGCGTGTAACTTGTTCGGTCTTTCACATTGGGTACTTTAACTTCTGCAGCTGTAACTTTTGAACGCGTTAATCAATTTTAATGCCGTAATTTTTATATGAGAGCTAACAAAACAAGGAATTTATTACAAAAAGAAAATATATGAATAGCACTGAGGGTTTTCCATGAAAAATCGCTCAATTTGGTTATACTTTTTTTTTAATCACCCTGTATAATAGTAATCGTTTAACTTACTCGGGAGCATGATATATGAAATTCTACTCATAATCAAATTATTCTTATTCAAAACAAAAGCACTATCAGTACATTAGCTCAGCAACACTTTAAGGTGATTGGGTCACGTTAGCTGCGCGCACCAGTTCCCAAGCAGATATTTCTACCAAAATTGTGACTTGGCGTTCCTAGCTGTTCGCGCGCGTAACAACCACCCTTGCGCACACTGTGCGATCTTCCGAAGATAGCATGTACGCTTTGGCTCTTTGCCTCTACATGTTTCTAATGATGTGCAGTAGGCCTATGTGCTGTTTACAGGATTTAACGCATTATTAAACGAACTTGAGTTAATATTGCTACTTATAAGGCCAAGAAAAAAACAAGTTTGTCTCAGAAGACCGCGCGCATTAGGTTTAAAATTGCTTTTTGACCGCATATTTTTTTTTTTTAGGTTTTACTCACTTTAAATTTTGTTTTGTAAAAAATTTCAGAAAAAAATGAAAAACTGGCCGCGAAGCCGGCGAAAAATTGAAAAAAGTGGGCCAAAAATGCATTAAAAAAAAAGAAGAAAACCCGCATTTCGCATTAGCATTTTTCTAAAAAAAAACCCATTTCGCATTGCGATTTTTCACATTTCTTCTGAGACAAACTTGGTTTTTTTGGCCTAAACGGACCATAAATAAATATCCTTCTTTTTCCAAACTAAGCAGCTTCTCTCCTGATTTTTTTCAACACACTTTTACAAATATCGTACGGAAAGTGTGTTTTCTTTATCATTTATATGTCAGAAATGTCTATATGAATACATCTCAGATGACCAGAGTATTTTGTTTTCCAACAACTTTTCACCTATTAGGTCTTATAGAGAGTGTTAAATGCATAAACATGATGATAAATATGATTTTATATAGGTTTCATTGAAGGAAATATCACTTGTCATTTAACCGAATTTCCGGCAGTAAATTTAAATGACGATCCTTATTATTTTGCCTCATGTAAAATCCATGAACATCCGGGAAAAAATCACATTTTATGTACACTTTCATATAGATATGACATTTTTCAGTATTCCGAAGGCAATTATGTCATTTTATGGAAAACTTTAATCTAATAAAAAGAACGATAATTCAGGTAACTTCACGGCCAGAAATGACCGTAAAAAGGAATATCTTCAACATTGCACATAATGTTGATTTTCTTCTATTTTGTGAAGATTTGACTCAATTACTTGGAACTTCATTTTAAAAAACATTGAAGAAGTGATGCAAATCTTAAATCACCCACATTCAACTGATACTACGGCTTTTTTTTTTTTACATTTTAGCTGTGATTTCTCTCTCAAAGCAAAAACCACGGAATATTTGTGGCCCAGCGCCATTGCAGCAGATAGTGGCCGACAACTTGGGATAAAAAGGACGACGTATCGAATGCTCATAAGTTTTTTTAATTCCCAATGACAACTTTATTAATATCGTTTAACTTTGTATAAAAGGAACGAATTTTGACAACAGTATTTAGAAAATTGCTACGAAGTATAGGTATAATTCTTCCACCTAATACTGGCTTCAGAGTGTAAGTACACACGCTTAAAATGCATTCATAATCACGAAATCTGGACACGCCCTTGCTTTAATACTTTTTCTTACCTTTTCTTACCATAGTCTTTTTTATTGATTCTCATCATACACAACAACATATCAATATTAAAGATTAAAAATTACAGAGAGGGAAAAATCAATGCTCATAAGTTTTAATCAGTGCGAACATTTTTGCGTGCCTGTTTTTGTTTGCGTGTCAGCTATATATTAAGCGTTAGCCATGCGTGACACATGTGGCATTTTACGCACCTCAATATCGCGTTGGTATGTTAGACTACTAAAAATGCCGTGATTTTCGAAAACAACAGAAAAAGTAGTTCGGTGACCCTACTTTTTTTCTTTCAGTAATCGACCGATCTTGATAGTGCACAACTTTTATTAAAATTTGGACAAAAGTTATCGAACCGATTTTTTTTTTAATATTAAAAAATGTCCATGAAAAAAAAATGAATTTTCCATACTAGACGTGTGTACAAATTTTTGGAAAAATAGGTGTTTTTAATGGAATTTTTATCAAAAAGAGTTCGGTGACCCCATATTTTTATTTCTGATATTTCACGTACATCAATGAAAGTTCATTTATACGAAATCTTAACCAAATCTATCCAACGGATCTATCGTGACCCAATCACCTTAAATGTGTCAGTCTGAGTCTATGCTATCATAAATAGAAGAGGTAATGTACAAACCTTATGTAAAAAACAATAGAAATACAAGCTGGAACTCAGATTTTACATGTACTGCCATTTTTTAACTATAATTTCCTTTTTGTCTATCTCTTCCATGGAATATATGCCTTAAAGGGACATAATGGCATGAAAAAAATTGACATAATGAAAAGGACCTTACTAAAATCACTTCCACGAGTTTGAAAACAATTTGGATGTTTACATTCTGTAAAAACAGTAAAAACAGGAAGAGTTTCAGGGGGAGGTGGCAGTTTGTGGTAATTTCTGGAACAGAAAAGCAAGGTGTTCACATCCCTGACAGAATTTACAGTGTATCTAGCAGGTTTTGCGACACAATTCAAAAGCATTCAGACCGGGATTCAGACATTGTACCTTAGGCTTGTAGTAAGATATTGACCTGGCAAGTGAAAGATGGATTAGCCGGGATTAGCACATATACAATAGCAATGGTCTGTGAGCTGATGACAACATGCTTTTAAGTTTGGTAAATGCTGGCAGTAATGTCAGCATCCTTGTTCCAGAAATTGCCACAAACTGCCACCTCCCCCTGGAACTCTTCCTGTTTTTACTGTTTTTACAGAATGTAAACATCCAAATTATTTTCAAACTCGTGAAAGTGATTTCAGTAAGGATCATTTTCATTATGTTAATTTTTTTCATGCCATTATGTCCCTTTAATAATATACATCCACCAAATGGCAATTCCTTACTTTTATTTGAAGGAGGCCCCCATGAGGAAGGCATGTGTGATTTTACACGACCATTTCCAGCCTGCTTTCTCATCCTTTGTATGCAGCAGAGGTATTTTCACCATCTTCATCTGCTTCACTGCCACATGGAGGGTCAAAATTGGAGAAGAAAAACTTCTGACATGTGACCTTTGAGTAGTTTCAATAATACTACTTATATGGCCAGAAAGAATGATGCCGCTACAAAATAATCTATGTGCAAAGAACACGATATACAAGAGAAAGTGTAAAACTTGAAGTAGTGAATAAGATGCAACAACGACTTGTCCATTTCTGCTGGTCCAAAAATGGACAGCCTAAATCGTATTTGACAACTAATAGGTGACATACAATAAATGTTGTGTTTATATGTTTTCACAGTACGCAGACCGGACCACGGCACTTGGAATAGATGCTGATTCCTTGAGTGTTAGAGAAACCGTGTTGACAGAAAGACCTAATCACTGTAAGCAATTCTCCACCGATGGCACTTGAAAATCAGCAAACCCAAGACAGTCAGGTCTGTTTTCCACTTGCAAATCGATGGGCAAAAAGAGAACTTAACAGCACTCTAGATGGAGAGAAAAACTGCACATGACCCAACACGAGTACATTGGCGTCACAATGGACCCGCAGCCTTAATTCAATCAACACACCAACGGTAGTCGCTGCCAAGACGCAGTCGCGTGTCAATTTCCTCAGAAGGCTCGCAGGAACGGGATGGGGTGCATTTATTTTGACACCTTACATTGCCTTGGCATTTCTCCACTGCTGAATACGCGGCACCAGTTATGGAGTCACAGTTTGTACATTCAACAAGATTGATGTCGTCTGACTATTTACAACTGACTTATTATTGGTTGCCTTTTGGCGACGACTGTAGAACATCTTTCAATTCTGACTGGCTTAGCTCCTGCAAACCTTAGAGACCTTCAACGATCAAGCTCGCCATAAAATGTGATGAACCTGGAGACTAATCCCCTAATTCCCCGCCCAACACCCTTTGAGGATCAGAGAATTCCACGGAATCACTTTGCTACCAATCCATGACCTGCAGTCCACAGTATCCCTAATCGTCATCGCTGGATCAATGACAGATGTTATGATCAATGGTCAATCCTCTACTTTTTCACCTAAAGCAGTTTGTGAAAAGCCTCTAGCAAGCCCAAAGGCTGTGACCTTGATAGGATTGGGTCAACCTCAACAGACTCATAACTCTGCTTAGGTCGTACAAAGAACTTCCTTCACAAGATCGGAGTAAACTTCTCACCAACTGCGATTGTGGAGAGCCACATACCATTAGCCACATCATAATGACTAGTGAGGTCTACAAGTCCCCCAAGAGGAATTTCCAGGCCTTATCAATCTGGATTTAGAAACGCAGCTGGTTAAAGACGGATCTTCCACTGTGGATTTTAGGACTTGCACACGCACGAACGAGCACATAACAACATCCTTTTCGGTCATTGTAAGCCATTGTAAAGAAGCGAAACTTGATGAAAATCCCCGATATTCCTACCTCTTTGGTGCAAAATTATTATATTATTTGGTGCAATATACACTGTGTGTCCTGTTGGAAATTGATTAATTTTGCAGTCGATTCGCCGGACCTTTATGGCATCGTTTTGCGACGACATATAATGTTGGCAGTTGGTATATTTTGGTATAAATTGAAAAAAAAGCACCATAGCGAATCCACTTTAAAATTTATCAAAAGCATTTAAGCACTTGTTGTTTTATAACGACTTATTGCGGCTTGGTACGAACTAGGATTAAATCATTGGTTTTTGTAAGTAACTTTTTCATGAATGTAATTTTGTTTACTTACACTGTAAGAATGAAACCGGCATCGTATGGTCTTGGAGGATCTTAGCACAGGTAGCTTTAAACCAGCAGTGATCTCGTCCGCCTGGAAATATTGGCTTACATTCACAATATTCTGAAAATAATATAATATTGACTCTAGCAGTGTCTTACGTATACACCAGTTTTTCGAATTTGATTGTCATAGTTTTTTGATAACCAAGTTTATCAGCGAAAAACCTGTTTTTTTTCGGCCGATAAACTGGTTTTCAATTCGATTGTCATAGTTTTTTTTTTTGATAAACCTGGTTTTTTCAATCGAAAAACAGGTTTTTTCGAATTTGATTGGTCATATTTTTTGATAAATTGGTTATCGAACCAGGAAAAACCAGGTTTCTCAGTCGATAAACTTGGTTTTCAATTCGATTGTCATATTTTTTTTTTGATAAACCTGGTGTTTTTCAATCGAAAACCAGTTTTTTCGAATTTGATTGCATAAGTTTTTTGGAAAAACCAGTTTTCTCGAACGAAACCAGGTTTTCAAAAAACTATGACAATCAAATTGAAAAACCAAGTTTTATCGGCGAAAAACTAAGGTTTCTCGGTTCGAGAAACTATTGACAATCGAATTCCATGAATCCGTTGAGTTCGTCAACCCTGTCCTCGGTGCGAAGAAAGCCCACCTCATGCATCGTATGGTCTAGGAGGATCTTTGTCACCGGTAGATTTACCAGCAGTGATCTCGTCCGCCTGGACATATTGGCTTACTTCACATATTCCGGACAATAATAATATATGTGACTCTTTTGCAGTGTCTACGTATACACCTGGCAAAAAAGTATCTCGGCCATGTTTTTCGATCAGTAATTTGCCAAAGTCAGACCATTCTGAAAGTTTTCGAAATGATACATTTTGTTGCCTAGGGTCTTGCCTTTTCATTTATACATGCTTGTCGCGTGGAGAAAAATGGCTAGATAGAACACCCGAAGACGCAAACCCCCCCCGCCCCCCCCCCAACCAAAAGTTGCAGTTTTTGGATTTTTCAATGGGCCATGTGTACTGGCACCGAACACGTTGTGTTCCCAATAATATTGCAAGGTAGGCTTCTCGCTCATTCAGTCGGAAAAACCTCTTCGTGCAAAATCAATACAACACCGTAATTGCTTTGTACCACACAGTGACCATGAAAAATCCAAAAACGCAACTTTTGGTTTGGGGGGTTTTGGTCTTTCGGGTGCTCTATCTCAGCATTTTGTCACGCTTTTCACAGTGAGGTGTTAAATGCAAGGCAAGCCCTAGGGAACAAAATGGTAATCTTTCGAAAACTTCAAATGGTCCCTGATTTTGGCATAATACTGATACAAAACCTGCCGAGATACTTTTTGTCGTTGTGCCAGTGTATTTTCAATACTTTTCAGTGTGCGATCACTCTCTGCTTTTTGTCTCCGGTCCTCTTAGCGTCTTTAGAGTGACTGATCTAATCACTATTGACAATATCAGTATTTTTGAATCTTACTTTTTGTCATTATCATAGTCTGTCGTACTATCCCGGGTCATTTGCCATACCTATAAGGTACAGTCACACAGAAGACAGCTCCGCGACCCAACCACTTCCCACCGCACAGACCACAGTTCTTTCAAAATCGGATATAGGCTTGTTCAAAAACGATTTCCGCGCTCATGCAGTAGGCAACAGCGTCATAGACTCACAAGATCAAGCGTGTTTTTAAACTATTTTCTGTGGTCGCCGACCCCACAAACTGCAGAGGACTGTACCTGTCAGTCACAGACCTTGCCAAAATTACACATGAAGAAGAGAAATTTACTCACATTTTGCGAAAAATGGCCAATCGGCCCCAGTCTTAAGCAGGTCTGGAAGTGGTTTTTCTAGAAAAAAAAAAACTCGGCTGTGGTGAACGGACCCTTAGCTTTATCATCGGCCCACATTTTGCAGTACGATTTCGCGACGCACAACACTGTTCGACTTTTCACATATTAACTGAGGCTCCTGAAGGGCTTTCATTGGAGGTGAAAAACAACCTCTATTTCGGGGCCTTTGTGGGGGGTAGCCTTTATGGCCATTTCTTTTCTTGTGATTGTATCTGGAATGTATCAAGTGAAACGAATAGGCTTATCAAAATGCAAATGTTAAATCCTAACTAGTGGCTACCATTCCTGCTATCACTTCAGGTAAAAATACGGCTCATTTTGTACCAGTTTACACGGCGGCTTATGCACACTTAAAGAGACATGAGGAGATTTCCAGAAAGAAGCGCCCCCAATTTTTCTCGAACCTAGGTTTTTTTACATATTTGGAATGCTTACCAATGTATTAGATCACACCTGACGTGAATAAGCCGAATACGCCGTCTTTATGTAATAAGATGATGATTTAGAAGTTTCTGTCGTGCACGACAGAAAGTCAAAGCACGGTTTTCTATGGGGAACAATTACGATAGCAGGCAAGTTCAAAACAAGGTTTGCGGTTTTCTTTTGCACCTGTGTCCAATAAACCTTCCAAACGTTCTCGGTAGTTGGTCTACAACCGATCCAGTGAAATTTGAGAGAAATTCATATCCTAAAAAAATCTCCTCCTGTCACTTTAAAACGACGGGGTCAAAATATCAACCATTTTACGTGGTCACTTTTATTGACACTTGTCGTGGTTGAAATCAACCACATTCGGGGTCATTTTCTGTTTTTAAGCATCATATTGAAATGACCCCTAAACGGGTCAAATTCAAATGACACTAAATATAGTCATCTTTGAAAAAGGAAATCAACTACATTTGGGGTTATTTTCTTTATCAAGATTTCTTTTGCATCCCGATTAACCAAATGACTATTAAATATAGTCATTTTTTACCCCAAAAGGGTTATTTTCAAAAAGATATAAGACCCCCAATATAGTCATTTTAACCCCACCGGGGTTATTTTTAACCACAATTTGGGGTCAAATTTTTGACCAGATCAGTGGGTCAAATTTGACCCTTTTTTAGTCGGTGCATAATTGACAGTAGCCTGCGGGTCAAAATTGACCCTTTTAGGGTTATTTTTGACCCTGTATTTTTAAGTGTGTGGGAATCATTACTTCAAAATAACCACCTTATGATGTGTGACATAGGCAGCCCGACTCCAGAAAAATATGGCACTACATTTTTGGAATAAAGGGAATTAAAAAAGTGATGCAAGGTGGGAAAAATACTGGATCTTAATCTCGTTTTGAGTCCTATGTGGGGATACAACTTTACAATACAAGTCCACTTTTTGAGAAAGTGTACCTCTATTTTGAGAGGGTGGTGACGAAACTGCCAGTCAGCGAATGAATATTTTCCCAAAGCAACATTGTTAATGTAACAATTTCTACCCTTAAATAGTAGCTCTTTTACTGCTCCCTTTCTCACTTTCAAATTAAACAACACTGGTTTTACTTTGACATTGATGCAACAGTTGAAATTATTTACTGAAAACTTTCATTCACGTGATTATTATTCAAAGTTGAAAAAATGTGATGAGAAAATCCAGTGTCTAAATATGTAACGCGAGTATCGTAAAAAAACGGTAATGCGAGTCACACACTAAATGGGTGAGCTAACATATTGTTGATTCGATTGAAGTTAATCTGTTCTTCCGTAGTATACAATACATGACATTCACCGATGTTGAACTTGGTTATTTCTGTACGTACTCAGTTGCTCCTGCGAGGAGAAATGCTGGACATGCCTAAATGTAGATTATCGTTTTGAAAGAGCAGGTTTACGCATTTGATCTTGCGTCCGTCAACAGTGTAGGTTGGATGAATCCTCCAGGCTTATGGTGGATTCAGAGTCCTGCGATTTTTATCCATCAACATCTATCGACGCTAGTCTCTTACACACGCTATACGCGAGATTCAGCGCACTGCGCTTTGCATGGGAAAAAGACTAGCGTCGAGCGATGTCGAGCGATGGAAATCGCAGGACTCTGAATGCACAGTTCGAAATTGACTTTGGTCTGCCCATTTTGAAATATATAGGTATTTCTGTAAAGTGGCACTCTGACGTATTCAAACACTTCAAAATTGGACACTTTTGTCTGCAACCGGGCTGGAGGCAACGCACATGAATAAACCACATCTTCCTTATTGTAAAGGTTGTCGGATATCGTCTTACTGAAACACCACTTTTTACGTATACAGAGTGTCCCAAAATAAATGCAATCCTCGCAGTTGGTGCTATAATTTCAAAATTACTTAGAATTATTCAAATTTTATAACATATTCTGAATGACGAACTTGTTTCGTACATCCTGTCTAATTTTTGTCCGATACGGTTCACTAGTTTTAAAAACAAAGGCTATTATGTAACCCGCTGTCAAATTACCCCCATTCCAATTTTGCGTTAGATCGTTGAAGCAGGTTCACCTTGAAAAGTTGAATAAAATGTCTTTTAACTACAAAAATCTCCTGGTACTAATCCTGTCTTCTTTTTTTTTTTTATGTTGAAATGTTGCGAGATATCATATCCTTTTCTCAACATATCTGATTTGCTTCACTGTTGTTTAGAACCAAGGCGATTACGTAAGTAAGCCACAATTTAAGCTATTCCAAGTTTGACTGATGAATACACAATCAAGGCATGCTAAAGTATGCAGGTACTAGGTGCCTGTTTTTTGTTTTTCTCCTGTCTTTTTCTTTATCCTTACTACTTAAGTTTAGTTCAATTAACCCAGTATAACCTTGTAAACTAAAGACAACATGTCTTTGACAAATAAGGGAAATGGGGCTCTGTTCACACTGACAACTTTCGACAATGTATGTTATTTACCTCAAGTTTGGTTTTTGTAGTGTTATTTGTTTTTTGTTTGTTTGTCCACCAATGGTCCATATTTAACATATTATATCATAAATGGTCTTCAACATCGATTCATACATTTCCATTATTTGGTATTTAATCCGCTCCTCTGCAATTTGCTATGATCACGTGATGTTGTCAGACACACGGAGATAAAAACATTTAAGTTTGGCCATGTCCGCTAAGTTTACATTCGCAATATGAGCAAGGAACAATATTGTACAGACGATAAAGACCGTGGATAAAACAATAAGTCCCAATATTTTGGTTAGTAAAAGGTCCATGGACACGGCTGATAGACATTTCTTAATTTCTTACATTTCGTACCTCAAAAGTATCCTGATCATATCGCAACACAGATTTTTAAAAGTTAACATCGGGAAAGTGTTAACTTTCAAGGATAAATATCCCAAACTGACAGGGCCTTCTCCTGTTTTTTCGCGAACCGTTCAAGATGCTGGGTTGGATTTACCCGTTAAATGACGTCATAGTAACCGTTGTAAAACAACGCTCACTCGTGACACAAGCACAGTGCCGTCCCGTGCATAACAGCAGAACCAATCGGACATCGACACGATGCTGACTCATGACACATTGCTGACTACGAAAAAATCGTGATCTAGACTATTATCTATTTTATATATCATATATTTAAAACAATTATTAAATCAATTCAATTTCGAAAATTTACTGTGTGAAACACCTGGGGCGACGAAGTCTGGACTTGTTCAGGCGGACGAACAAAACCCACTCCAGGTATCTCTCCTTGTCGGTTTCTTTGTTTGGAACTTGATAAAGCTATTCTGTTCCTGATTCTCCTTGTCGGTACTGTCGCCGCTGGTGCATCCGTCGACAACAGCGACATTATTATCGTCAATTTAAGCACCAAATTAAGAAAACTTATGCGATTAATGATACAACACGTACTACGCATTATATACCGAGAGAAGTCAACTGTGTCCCGTATGCAAGAAAACGGGGCCACGCGCACGTCCGTTTCCACGATGACGATCATGACGCGTATCGCTTAATTTGTTACTCGTACGTCACTTGCGGGTCATCGCTGCCAGCGCGATAATCACTTTCGTTTTAGAATTTCCTTGAAAGCTTGTCCAAAACGCATGAATAATGCCCAATTTTTTTTATCAAATATCGGTTCTCAAAGACTGCTTCATGCAGATTTTCATTGATACCAATACCTACTATGAATGAAACCATTTTTTTGGTGGTTTTAATAATTTTAAGCATGTCCCGGACCTTAAAATAATTTGAATTATAGCCCCAACCATTTTTCCATCCATTTGGTGTTTAATCCCTCCGCTGCAATTTTACATTATTCACGCGGATTTTGTCGAGCCCCTGGAGATAAAAATGTGCCATGTTCGCTAAGTTACTTTCTAATAGAGTAGATCAAAATACTGTAAACAATAAAGACCGTGGATCTAATAAAAACAATGACACAATATTTTAAGAATTTTTTTATTTTTTAAACAGACAAGTTTGTAGCCATTATATTGTTTGTAGTTGAAAGACATTTTTATATTATTCCAGTTTGGAGGGCGAACCTGTTTCAACGATCTACCGGCACTTGGAATGGGGTAATTTGGCAGTCGGGCTACACTAACCTTTGTTTTCAAAACTCGTGAACCGTATCAGACAGAAATTTGACAGAAATTAACGAAACAAGTTCGTCATTCAGAATTTGTTATAAAATTAATACCTCTCAGTAATTTTGAAATATAGCAACACTGCGAGATTTAATTGTATTTTTGGACACCCTGTACATAAACAACACATCCACGTGTGGTTAGTGGAAAAGCTCAGACCATGGTCATTAGACCGTTAAATCGTGAGTTCGACCCCTACTGTGGTCAACTGTTCGGTGTTTTGTCCCTGGGCAACATACTTAATCTCAATTGCTTCGTCCCCCCAAGCTAAATCTGGGTATCTGTTATGGGAATATTATAAACATCTAAGTGCTGATATGATTGTGCGCTTGGCCATCTGCCCGGTTGTAAAGAAACTGAGCGTCCCCCACGAGTGAGTGTCCTAGCACCCTATCAACATATACTGAATAAACCTGGGCCTTGTATACGAGGCCATTGGGTACATGCTGAAACAAATATGCATACAGCACTCAGTACACGGATATGGCAAGTCCATAAAGGCCATAACGTATTTGCCGTCCACGCTTTGCGAGAAAATAGCACGCGTTGCAAACGCTCACAACGCGTTGCGGTGTTTGGCCAATTAATTATCAATTTCAGTGACGTATTTCAAAAAAACTCACACCGCTTGCACGCCTATCTGCACGCGTTCGAGCTTCACAACGCGTATCAAGCTTCAACAACGCGTTGCGAATGTCCCCAACCATAAGGGTCATAACGTATTGCGCCACCGCATTGCGCCTGTCGGCAACGCGTTGCGGCGTCGGCCCAACAAAATATGTCAATTTCTGTGACGTATTTCCAAAATATAAATCTGCACAACTCGTTGCGACCTTCACAACGCCTTGGCAAACCTTCACAACGCGTTGCGGCAATACCGTTTCTGAGACCCTTATTGCCTTCACAACGCGTTGTGAAGTTTCAACGTTTGGTGAAGCTCGCAACGCGTTGTGAGCGCTTGCAACGCGTTGTGAATGCCATAAGGGTCATAACGTAGATTTTGTGCCGCAACGCGTTGTGGATCTATTTTTTGAATACGTCACATAGATGCATGATTTGATTGGCCGACGCCGCAACGCGTGGCCAAAAGTCGCAACGCGTTGCTACTTTCTTACAACTCTGTTGCGGCCATACGTTATGACCCTTATTGCTTGTTAACCTTAGCAAAGCGTTGCGAAGCTCGCACCGTTGTAAGTCGCAACGCGTTGCGATAAGGCTTGCAACGCGTTGTAGTTTTCCACAACGCGTTGCTAGATACTTTGCAACGCGTTGTGGGTATAATTTTTGAAATACGTCCACAGAAAATTCGTCATTTTAAATTGCCGACGGCCGCAAACGCGTTTCACTTTCTCGCACGCGTTGCTACTCTCGCAACGCGTTCCGAAATGGGTCGCAACGCGGTGCCGAAATGTCGCAACGCGTTGCGCAATACGTTGTGGCCTTATGGCTTGCCATACACGGACACTGTATTGAGGGTCGTCGCGTCGAGTGCCAAATTGTGTAAACACTTTTTCAGTACGGAATAAATCGCAAGCTCCATCAAAGTGCGCAGTTCACACTCAATGGAAAACGGTTTACCAATGGCACGCGCCAGTGGTGATTATATGACACCGGCCTAGGTGAAGCGAGATGATTGTGACGATTTTCCTGAGTGCGTACTAATAATCGGCAACGCGCTTTGTCTACTTGTGTACAAGGCGCTATAATAATCCATTATTATTATAATATTATACAGGTTGGACTGATATGACTTCATGTGAAAACAGTCGGCAATTATTCAATCACTTTTTTTCCTTAATCAGATCACTTGCATTGGGTATTTCTGTAGCAGTACATTTCTCTGGACACACATCCCCCATGATACTGTCTTACTACCTGAAATTAAGAAGACATCTTAACAATATAAACATAGTTTGGCCTCACAATCATTTTAGAGAAATCGAGTTGTATAACTGGTAAGTTTTCTTTTGACCGGGTTATCATAAAAGACGAAATAATCCGAATGCAGATAGTAATATAGGTCCCGATTTTTTTCATATCATCTTTCTGACTCGTATGAGACCTATCACCGCCAAACACTCATTCCAAGTCGAGTTAAGTATTACAGGAGGAGATTTTTTGAGGATAACAATTTCCTCTCAATGTTCACTGATCTGTCCGTAGACCACTTACCGAGAACGTTTCGAAGGTTTTTTGAAACAACATTAACAAAAGAAACCGCAAACCTTGTTTTGAACTTGCCTGCTATCACAATCGTCCCATAGAAAACCATGCTTGACTGTGTCTGCTGCACGACAGAAAGTACTAAATCTCATTTTATTACATACGACATTCGGCTAAATTACTGTTCAGGTGTGATCAAATACATTGTTGTAAGCATCAAAATATGCATAAAAACAGGGGTTTCGACAAAACTTGGGGCGCTTCTTTCTGGAATCTCCTCATTCTCTTTAAATTGACACAATGTAACAGCAACCTTTGCATTGAGAGAAAGCAATGCAAATAGAAAATTTCCAGATTATGTAGCACCCCTCGCTAAAAACACTAAATCAACACATTTTAAATCAATCAAAAACTACTGATGACGTAGTTGGTGGTTAGAAATCGAGTACACAGAAAGTAGAAATGTGGTGTTTTTTAATGCAAGATGGTATGAATGGTGGTAGAGCTGAAGAGAGATAGGGCTTTTAAAAATCTTTGGAATCTGCATTTTAATTGTTTATTGAATTGCATATAATGATGAAATTAGCCAATCAGAAATGTTGTACGGGAGGCAGTGGCGGCCAAGCCTCATTCATTATAGCAACTCACCAAAAATGTCAAAAGAAATTACAGCAATACAGAGTGCAAACCACAAACCAATTTGGGTGCTTTGATGTGGGTCGGTCATGGGTGTTCCCATGACCCACATACGACCGCGTCCTCGTTCGTTAGTCATACAATAACATTCAGAAATAACCCTTCCAGTGGAGTTGATTCTTCAACTCCAACGGTTTTGGAATAAGAAAATATTCCTTGACAACATATAAAAAAATTCAGAATTTTTCGTCAAGATTTCGCTTTTACGTGTTAACCAATGGCGACGTCTGAAATTTGGATTTCTTGGCCGCCCTCCCCTGGTAGGGGGTTAACCACTTAAGCTATGGGATATGTAGTGCTAGCTTAAATAAAATATAGCGTATTTTAAACCAGGGATCGTTTGCCTGGGGTAGAGGGTAGCTTTCTTCTAGTCCCTACAGTAGACCTGCTAGATGGGGCTGGTCTGAGCATGAATCTCTCAGTCAAATTTTCTTTGTACTATTGGACTTTGTTCCCACACCACCCCCACCATTACCTTGGAAAAGATGCCAGATCCATTGATTTCCATGAACACAGTACAGTATTTGAAGCCCTTAATATTTATACACCCATCAAAGTGCCCAATCCAGGCCAGATTGTCTTGTAGAAGTCCTGCTGCTGGTTTGCCAGTAACATCAACAACTGTGTATAGCAAATAAGAAACAATCATTGTAAGACAAAAGCATTTAAAAACCAGAGCCCGTATTCGCAAACGATGTTTAACGCTAATCGCAATTTAAACGCCCGCTAAAATAAACACAATTCTCAAAGCATGGCTTTAAACGATGTTTATATTTTAGCCGAACGTCGTTAAACATGTCTAAAACGTTGCTAAACTTAGACTTGGTCAGGGGTATGCCTGATATTTTGATACTCGTGGTTAGACCTGTTGTCTCCTTTATTTCTCTTATCTTTCTTTTCCTAGTCCTCAGTTGATTTCTTCTTGTCCATTTTTCCTTTGCTTCTGTTTTTATGCTTTTGTGTATCTGTTATGAGCACAGCGACATACAGCAGTTTTAAATAGGCCCGGTGTTTGTTTTTTTTTTTCTCTGTCGCTGAACCAATTCCAAAGCTCCTTCCCTGTTAGAAGTCTCTGTATTTTTACAGTTTCCGTTTTTTAATTTAAAGGTGCAACGAGAGATTTTGAGGCATCCAGATATTGTGCCATATTAGTAATTTCATATAGATTAGACACTCAGTAGATTTCTTACCTTGAATTTGGTTACAGAAATGTCTTAACTGAGAGAAAAATGGTGATTTTGATTTGCTTATATTTCAATATAAAACATAGGCTGAATTTCGTATTTGCTCCTATACAAAATTAGAAATTTTACAATTTTGTACCAAAGAAACATTTCTCAGCTTAATCCTTTCAGATGGGGATATTTTTGATGGAAAGCGTTACATCGGCCAAAAATCAGTACTTTCTATTTTTAGGGACACCTGATATGTGAAATTTCTCGTTGCACCTTTAACAGCAACATCCGTTTTTATATTAATGGAATTCCTAATAATACACGGAAATTTCACTTTGAATATGCATAAAAATGGTTAGGCCTATATGTCATAAAAGTTACAGATTTTAAAAATATTTATTCTGTATTTTTTAGGTTTAATAAAGCATATAGGCCTATTTGTAAAAATCTCAAATACGCAATAAAACGGACGTTGCTGGCAGCTCAAACTTGCAGGTTTTTCACAGACAATCTGTAATTTTAAAAAACCGCACTTTTGCCATTATAAAACGGAAAATGCCTTAAAATAACAGCAAAAATTGATGAGTGCATCATCAACGCGACATTCTTGAAAAATTAACCGTGGACTTCCTGTGTAGCATTTACAATTATGTAAGGCATTATCTGACATAAATAATTGTTTGGTGTATGATTTTTACGGCGTTTAAATATCGTGGTTAGCTAAATGTCTTGTTAAAATATTTAACCTGCGTTTTTTTTAAACTGTGCGTTAAGCTAACCACAGTTTATGCCTAATCACAGTTTATTTTAAACATCGTTTGAGAACACGCCCCCAGATCTTTGGCTGAGAGGTTTTTATGGGTGAGAGGTTGATGGCATTTTTATTTCAAGAGAATTCATTGGGAGAGAATGTCAACATTAAATTTGAAAGGCTGTCAGATGCTTTCTTTAAAGGGACATTCAGAGATTTTATGGGAAGGGGAAGGCCCCCTGAAGTTTTAAAAGGTTTTTTTTTTTGCTTTCACTTAGTGCTTACCGCCTAATTTACCGGAACCCGGCAAGGCAATAATTTTTCCTGGTCCTCGCACACCAAGGACTTTAACGATACAGATTGGCAATTACTGACCTCCCGTCGGCAAACTTGTGTGGGCAGACCAACTGATATCGGGTTGCAGTTTCATTGAAATACAGCCTCGAGGCGAGACATTATGTCTGCAAATCTAGAGCAGGCTCCGGCCCGAATTATTATGTCTCGCTAGCTTTCAGCAATGGTTCACATTCACTGCGCTAAAACAATGGAACCGCTGAATCGAATCTGGGCTAGAAGTAGCCTAAAGTCCCGGCTAAGGGTTAACCACTGATCTCTACACACTGGATAGGCAATCTCCACGCGATCGAATAGCGAGCCGGTGAAGAAACCGGAAGCTGCACAGCGTCCCCTTTTGCTCTACCCAAAACATCCACTCGGTTGCACGGGTTTTCTATGGGATGCGTATGCATGTATGCCTTATAAAGTACTTTCCTGGTCAAAATCTGAACAAATATCAAGCGTTTGCAATTTGTATGGGATATGTTGCCAGTTTTGCCTGAAATTAACTGTGAGTAGAAGTAAACGAATGTATTCTAGGCAATTTTGCGACCGATTTAGTGTGATACTGGCGGGTACACGTCGTAGCCTATACACTGTACATAATACTGTATGCACTCGCATTGCCACTGTACTAGACTATTATAGTGCTATGCTCTAAAATGCTATAATAACTCCATGAGAATACTAGTATGGAGCGTTAATACTTCTAGTTCTTTTAGTGAGTATTTTTAATTTCATGAGTATATGACCACCATAGGACCGCAGCTCAGTGCATGTCTTTCTCAACGCGAGATTTTACTCAGAGGGGGGGGGGGGGGGACGGCAGGGGTTTGTGGGTATACCCATGCCTCATCCAGGGGTTCTGAAAATTGACCCACTTAAAAGGCTCTAACAAGAACCATTTGTTCAGTGAACAAAAACCTAAAACGGGAGACTAACGGAGCCAGGTTTTGGTGAATTGAAATTACAATACGTTTTCAGGTTTTTTTTTTTTAATAAGGGGACTAATTTGCAGTAAAATTATACCCCTTGCAGGACCTGTTCTCAATATGTGACTAAAATACCTTTAAAATAGCCAATATACAAAAAAATACACTTTTGCTATACTGCAAGAAAAAATACACACTCGGGGTTTATTTTGCTGATATGTTTAGGTTACATTTTCCTATTTTTATCATTGAACCAGTCACAGTCACAACTGAATTTGATAGCCCCTAGAACTTCATTATTGTGAATTTTATATCCCTATAAGAGGTCCCGCATTTGCAGCTATAGGCGCTCTTTTTTGGAACAAATTGGTCCCTGACTAAAATTCAAGAACCCCACCCAAGGAATTTTATTCCAAAATATCTTAAGTAATATTTTAGAAATAGAAAGTGCATGCCCCCAAATCTCTTAAAGCCTGTAAAAAGAGATACGAGGTCATTTCCAGAAAGAAAAGGAATGCATAACTCTCGTCTTTTCCTGAGCCATTTTTTGTAACAACAATTTCTCTCGGGTGGGGGGTATACCACCCCCTGTGATTTTCCTTTTTACACATCCGATTCCTATAAATTTGGTATCACAAGATAGCTTTGCGTTTTCTCTTTCCATTGGTATCAAAATAAGTACCAACATTCCCAATATGATGTCATAAGTTAAGGAAAGAGGAAAAATACATGATATAGGGTGGAAAATTTATTACTTTTCAATTTTACTCAAAAACATCACTAAACGTTCTGCGTAAAAAAATAGTAATTTCCCATCATGTAAAACCCAAACCACATGGAAATTAGATACTCCTAAACTTATTTCATGTTTTTAGTAAAACTTGAATTTCCCCCATTTGCTAATATTACGTTACTTTGAAGTAAGCCTAATGCTGGGCATGTTGGTACTCATCTTGGTATCAATGAAAAGAGTAGGATGATAGCTATCCATTGGTACCAAAATCAAGTGTCTGTGGTATTCCCGCGCCATACTAGGCATGTTGCTACTTCTCTCCCCCGGGGTACCCCCATCCATCACTTTGGGAGCATACCAAGTCAATTGCGGTGTCAAGAGGGGGGTTAGTAAAGTGGAAAAAATCTTGAAGGAGGATTAATAAAAATAATAATAATAAATATAGCTGTGAATACTAGTATTCAAAGCATGAATTATTGTGTCCCGGGTATTGTGTCTAGCTGAAAACCTGAAATATGGCATTTTAAAGGCTTTTTAAAACATTTTGAATCATATTTTGTTCGAACATACCCGCCCATACTCGAAAATCAAACCAATAATTGACCAAACTTGACATACGCGCAATCGCCTAATTCTGTCCCTTTTCCGTAGTTTCCCTATTCCTTTGTACGTGCACGATCGGGTTCTTGGGTAGAGCAAAAGGGCTGCCGTGCAATTTCCGGTTTCCTCACGTTCGAGCGGCGATAGCCTATCCAGTGTGTAGAGATCAGTGGGGTTAACAAACAAATCAAAGAAATAAGCGATATATATAACTTATTATTATGTAACTGATGGAACCGTGGCGGATTCAGTTTTAATTGTTCGGACAAATTAAATTGACACAGTGCAGAGGCCTAAGGGAAATTGAAGTATACAAAAAAATCATAAAATTAAAAATGAATGTCGTCATCAGTTGGGATTTTCAACACAGATTTGTTTTGTGGTCTTCTGTGAAACAACGTTCTCTGACCCTGGCACACACGTTATAGCGAGGCGGCATAGCTAACCTATCGTGCATTTTGTGATAAAAGCATGAAATTTGGCAGAGATGTAGATAAAAGTAGTACGAACAGATCAAGATCATGAGCCATCGCAATTTGTATCCCCGTCGGCCATTTTCCAAGATGGCCACCAAAATGACCATTTTAGGCATATTTTGCTAATATTTCAACACCTGTCTTTTACTTATGCCTAAACTAGGCATAAGAAAATGCTAAATGCATGTTACAATGTTTGTCCAATCACAGGCCATTGTAATATGTGTCCCTGTCAGCCATTTTCCAAGATGGCCGCCAAAATGACCATTTTTGGCATATTTTGCTAATAATACAACACCGGCCTTTTACTTATGCCTATAGTAGGTATAAAATATGCTAAATGCATATTACAATATTTTTCCAATCACAGGCCATTGCAATATGTGTCTTGTCGGCCATTTTCCAAGATGGCCGCCAAAATGACCATTTTAGGCATATTTTGCTAATATTTCAACACCTGCCTTTGACTTATGTCTATACTACGCATAAAACCTGCTAGATATCTGCTACATTGATCGCCTAATAATTTAAGGTTACAATGTATTTCAGTGATATTAAAGGCGTGTTACGTAATTTTGAATAAGACTTTGCCATTTTTGCAATCGTAATTTCAAAGTTTGATGATAATCATAAACATCATACATTGTAGTCGTATGTTTGTATAGGATATTTAAGAAATAACAGGCCATGCGTTTTGAACTCACAGACTTTGCATCACACATTAAATTTGGTCACAAACTACTTCAATTTCCCTATTTGTGTCAACTCAAAAAGTAATCATCTTATTATAGCAAAAGTATACATTTTAAAAGCTGAGACCATAAGAAAGCTCACTACATACATAGCATTTTAATGTACAGGGTGACCTTGAAGATATACAAGGTGAAACAAAATTTCATATCAAATTCACAAGTCTTATAAATCTCAAGAATGAAATGTATCAATTGAACTTCAATTACAGATCACTTTATTTGGACTAGGAACAGTGTCAACTATCAACTATAATTTACAATTGTTTGGTAACCTTTTTAGTACAGGGTGATCCCAAATTTGTCAACAAAAGTTCAGATAATTTCAGCCAACACATTTTAACCATACCTCAAAAACAAAAAAATAACTGCATATTTGAATTCATATTCCTATGTTCAATTCTCTTTCTGAGGACATTGATATAATATGATTTTATTCAATAAGTGTCTTAGAAAGAAGATAGCTTTCTTTTGATACCAAAATAATTAAAATCCACCCAGTTTTGACAAAGTTGTGAACATTTTTGTAAACGTAGATGCAAAACTTCCCATAGAGTTTGTACAGGCGAGCCGCTGCCCCCTCCACCCTCTCCTTGGCTGAGTGGATTTGTCATAATTCTGTTGGTAATCAAGATAGCTCAACCAAACTTCATACAGATATTAATTAATCTTTCAGCTTTGAAATGAGATCAAAATCGCTTCAATATATTCTGTACTTACAAATATATGACAAGAAAACGAAAGTTTTGTAGTGAAAAGTGTGACGCCTCCACCCTTTTTAGGTGTTGTTGAGTTCAAAACGCATGGCCACCAGTATATGGTTGCAAATTTAAAAATAGCTGTTACAGGCTAAAACATGCTGTATGCTTTATTTCTTGAGTAATATCTGTGACGGTTACTTAGCAATACACAAAAATATTAGTTTAAAGTAGTTTTACATGATCTGTATGTAATATCTTTAAATAACCAAATAAAATGCTTTTGGTGGCCATTTTGAAAGATGAATGTTTGGTTTAAACTTATCCCTTTATCTTCATAAACCTTGTTGTCAATTTATCCTCTTAATATTTTCAGACCATTAAAATAACATTTTAGGCATCATGCCACCGGTATTTTAAAAGTGTATGCATGTGAAAACAATAAATAGCAACTTTTGGCGGCCATTTTGAAAAATGGCTGCCAAACCCGTCTGGGGTAAAAATTGAAGTGGCTCATGATCTCAATATTTTAAGTATATATATTGCTCTACTTATATACAAAATCCCTTGCTTTTATCACTAAATGCACGATTGTTACCTATATTTTAGTTATGCCGCCTCGCTATTAAGCTGACGTAATGCAAACACCCGTAAACACACACATACTCCTACACACGTACTTGCACACACAAGTACTCGCAAACACACATGATAATACACCCACGTACACCTACACACATATTTACATTATTATAAAAATTGCTTGTTATTTGAGACATGGTATTCTTGTGTTCCATGTAGGCTTAGGTTTTAATTGATTCCAAAAAAAACAATTCAGGCATAATATATGTTGGCGAAAATATTAGAGCTTCGTAACATGAGACAGGAGCTTCTTGGTTGTTGCTTGAACGTTTCCGATTATTAAAGATAGTGACAATGTTGCAGGGGTGTTTCTGTAAGGACCCACTTTTTTTCTGACACACTTATGAAATCCGGAAACCGTAAGGACTAAACATGTGGTTCCTGACGATTAAACCAGGGGCAATATGGGTCACTTCTTCTATACGAATCTTTTCAGTTTTTCTCATGTTCTAGAAAACTAATATCCAATATTCACTAGCTTTAAGATCAATTCACACTATCATTTTTGCCCTTCAGTTTTAGAAAACTGACAAGTTTGACAGGAATGATACCAAGCAAATCACACTGTCAGTTTTTTCCTTCCTTGCGTGACCCTACTTCCAATGAACTTACCAGGTCATTATTCTCGAATAATAGGAACAGGGTCTTCTTATATGTATGACTCCCAACTTTATTAGATTTCTTGGGTTTGTATGCTACACTACAACTATCATGGATAATATACATGGGAATTTGTTGTTTTAATTGCTGCTATATTGGTTTGATAGCATTAGGCATAAAACGAAAACGAAAAACATGGGTCAACCCCCCCCCCAAAAAAAACAAAACAAAAACATGGATTTCAAAGAAGAGAAATGTTTGGGGCAGTACCATGCCCGGACTCAATGTTTCTGTTTGTGCATGATTCATAGGGTCGTAAAAACCAGGATATAGAATAAGTTGAACGGAGCACGGTGAACAACAGTTTAAAAACATAAACACCCTAAATATCATACCATCCCTGTATATAAGAGCCAAGAAATTCCAGCCAATTGGCCAAATCTAGGGCAAGTGCACTGAAATGTCAATCAGTTTCCTACCAGAAGAGAGCAGGGTCTAATCAACCATCAGATTTTAATCCGCGAGAGGAGAACAAGGAGAACAGTCCAACTTTCATTTTCCCCCCCCCATTCACACTGTCTTTTACAATCAGTTCAGTTAAAAGGTGGCTGCCATTGACATTTTGTGTCCAATAGGAAGAATGAAGGCCAAAATGATAGTGTGAATTGAGCTTTAGAGGACCTTCAACAGTGACACGTCTAACCCCAGGGGGGCCATTTGTATTAAAAGGTGGATATGATGCGTGAACAAGAAAACGCGTAAAAAGGGTGTCTTTTTTCCAGGGGGCCGGTAGTCCCAGCGCGCGTGGAATGGTTTTTTGAGCCTAGTTGAAAAAACAAAACTGGCTGCAGCAGTGCGGATTTCATGCGCCCTAAAAACATACGGCGCTCCGCAAAGTAATCCGCTGCGTCCTTGGCAAATACATACTTTTTGTTTCCTTTTTGTTTGTCTGTCTGTGATTTCAGTTTGTACAAAAAACAAACAAACAAGTAATTATTTTCTCAGAATTTTTCTTTCCACGTTAATTTTGGTTTCTTACGGCTTTGAGGATTTACACCCAGTGTTTTAAAAGAAAAACTCGCATTTCAAAAATAAGCCTGATCAGACAGAAAAACGACTCAACAAAGAAATACAACTGAAAATAAGAAAAAATGACGTTTTAAATCGAGTCGAATGGGAATGGAAAATTCAAAACATTGTGAAATATAGTTTGTGTTATAAGTTGAAGGTGACGTCACTGCGACTTTGATGTTGGCGCACCCATGAATTGCGCGCGCTATGCTTGGAATCAGAGCATGATACGCACGCGAATAGAGGCGGCCACGATCGAAGACGCTAGTGGGAATGCACAGACGCATAATGACGTCACCTTCAACTTAGATGAGACAAAGTTATAGTTACCTTGAATAAGGGTAAGTAAAAAATCAATAACCAGTGAAACAAAAGGCAATAATACAAAAAAGTGAGCAAGAAAAAAATAGGTATTGCTAACAAGAAGTATCCCCTTTTCCAGTTTTTCCCCTACTGAACAGAAAACTAACAAGAACTTTAAAAAAAAACTTATTTCTTATCTCTTTTCTTTACTGATTTTTTTTTTGCCCACCTTATAATTATTTAAAAAAGAAAAACAAAAAATATAGAGAAAGAGAGAAAGAAAATAAGAGGAATAAACACAAACGAAATGGGTAAAAAACGAAGCAAAGAAAGAGATGAATGATAAAATAATAATTTTTAAAAAAAGTAGAAAAAAAAAATCAGATAAAAGCTGAAAACAATCCCAGGCAGCTTGATTCGACACTATGTCATGATGTTTGCCATGTGTTCAAATTTATTGTAATGTCTATTTACAAACGTTCGGTTTGATCTATCATTTTTTCTAAATGTATTTATGCGATGTAAATTTCAGGAACAAAAACTTTCTCAAATTTATAAATACAACTCTGTGAGCATGAATAGAATATCAGGAACAAAACTTTCTCAAGTACAAATTAACTATGCCCTTTGATGAGCATGAATAGAATATTACTTTGGGTGTGTTGATTGTTTATTATTGTAGGGGATGGTCGTTTTCTTTGTGTTTCGGTCTGCTGGTACTACTCAGTGTGTCTGCAAGTTTTCCGTTGTTTGTAGATAGTTTGATTTTGATTAAAACACAAAACTAACGACGGGAAACAGAAATGAAAGAACGAAAGGAAAAGAAAAGGAAAGATGAAAGAAATATAAAAAAGAAAGACAGAAAAACTAAAAAGATAACTAAAAAAGGAAGAAAACTAAAAAGAAAAATGAAAAGAAAGACAAAAAAAAAAAAAAAAACAAACTAAAGAAAGAAAAACTAAAAAAGGACAATTAGACAGAAAACAAAGAAGAAAAAAAAGAAAAGAAAAGCTAATAAAAAGGAAGAAATCAAAATGAAATGAAGAAAATGAAAAGAAAGAGAAAGACAGAAAAACTAAAAGAAAGAACACTAAAAAATAAAAAGTTTTAATAAAATTAAAACTTACAAAGAAGAACACTAAAAAGCAAAGAACACGAAAGAAGAAACGAATGAGGAGAGGAAAGCTGAAAGAAAGAAAGAACCGACGTTGCAAGCCGCGCATATCGGATGTGGTCGATATCGTGAGATTGTAAAACATGTCATGTAAACAAAACCTTCAGTTAGCGATACATATCATTACACTTTTGTAAACATTGGTAAACCTTAGACACAGACACACCAAAAATTCCATTGCTTAAAAAACAAAGAACTAATAATAATTAGTTATAGGCCAGAAAGGTATGTACAATTGATATCATGCTGTTCCATACGAAATAAAAGTGTAGTCGGTTATGAAGAAAAATTAATTCTAATATCGCACTGCAACATTATTATTTCTTTTAAAACAACACGTTTATGCTGAGTTATCACGGAAGGTAAAACCCAAAACGAATAAGGCTGTCCCAAACAAAAATGTTAACACTGGGGACAAAGGCATGTTGCAATAAAAAAGAAAAGAAAAGTACAACGTGGTATCTTTTGAAGCCAATAAAACCAAGCCTTAATTTGTCATTTCATTCCAAATCTGAAACCGACCCTGTTAAAAAACAAACCTTTAAAAAAACAGGAATTTGACTGGCCGCTGGGCTCACAGTGCAGAACGTACAAAAACTGGAGCCTAAAAATATGAAAACCATTGCAAGGGAACGTAAAAAACGGGTTAAGAATCTCATCTTCCAAGTCATTGTTGGTTTTGGGACGTGTTCAAACAATATTAAGAATTCCAAAAACGTTTATTACAATCCGCTGACCAAATTTTCACGTTGTAGCTATGCATCATACAAACGTTAAATTTACGTTACAACGTGGTTGTAAAAAAGTTTATTTCAGGCAAAAACAATTTTGGAGAAAAAGGCAAAAAAACAAAGGGGAAAACGTGAACAAATAAAATTTAAACCAGTTTATACACTTTTTTATATGGTAATGTTATACATTCTAATGCCACAATTACTTTATCATTCATAATAGTAAAACGCCATACAGAACCTTACATAGATCGAACAGGGCCTTAAGATTTTAAGTCCTAAAACCGTTCCACTTACACTACGTGAATTGACAGGATATCAGATCTAAAATTAAATATATATATATTTGGTGTACTACTTTTTTCAAATTAAACTAATATAATACAAAAAGAGGAATCGAGTTCTACAAGAGGTTTTTAAAACTATTGTTTAAAATGAAAGGCAAATAAGATTTTGAATTTTTTCAGACGTACTTACGACGTTATTTAAACACATTTTATAGATAAACGATTTTCAATAGTTCTATTCTTACATTAAAAAAATCAAGTATGTTAAAAAAGAATGTAATATTACGGAAAATAGAATAACGGTCAGCGTATAATACTACCTTTTTCAAAATGTGTAGTATATTTCTAAACCCACTGTTTATTTACATTGTTTCCTACTTCCAAATTGTAATGTTAGGTTAGGATAGGTAATGAAAGCGTGAAGATTATTGAACATTGGGGTTGACCGTAATTTAAAAGGTAAAAGCTGGTAAATTATATTTTAGGACATTTTAACAGGGTAGAAGAAAAGTATGCGTCATCATATATGTTAAGGGCAAACATCGACTTTGTCGATTTCGGCCTCAACGCACTTACATGCATTGATGAAACCTGAATGTAATTGGATTCGAACAAATCTTCTTTCCATCTTAAAAGGAAAAGTGTTTTCTATTCAAAGAACGACTCGAGATTCTGTCCACCGTGTTTTACCAAAAGCTCATCGTTGGATCTACCAACAAATGCCCTTCTACTGTATAACAAGAGAAATGTTAGCGTGAGTTTCTTGCCATTTGGTTCGTAATGGGTCTGTTTGTCCTTGTAGCCTATTAAGAGGTTCTCTTCTTTTTTGTTTGCTTGCGTGTTTTTGTGTTTATTCTGTCTACAGAATCCAAGGTCTATTGTTAAAAACCAAAACAAATATAAACCAACCAAGGTAATTTGAGCGATTTGATACGGCTAAGTCTGCTAATGAAATGGCTGAATTATTAAAAACTCAATGTATTGCTGATCAAAAGACCAATGTTCATTTAATTTATTGACAATAATGAAGTTCAAAAGGATTGTCCATATCTTCGTAGGTTCAATAACCAATCAACTAATTGTCATAGCAATCATTTTTCCGCACATGCTCATCTTAGTACAGTTTATAATTGATACTGTATTATTATATAATATCCTGTATTATACATTTTGTCCTGTACGATATGTTATGAATGAATAATACAGTTTGTTTGCTAGCGCAGCTTTGTCAAAAACACATAAACAATTTTATCGAAGGTTGGGGCGTCCGCTCGCATGGCAACAGGTGCCGTACTTGTGTGGATCACCTGTTGCAGCCGGCCCTTTTCAGGTGTCGCGGGCTTGCCAGTTCCATTTGCGCAGGTTGTCTTCTCTCCTTCATTCAGCCTCTTGTTTTCATCTGAGTTGAGTCCGGGTCTTGTGCGTGCTGAAAAAATCAATTAATAGATCGTTCCTGTTGTGCTTGTGAATTGATAGTATGCGTATAGAAGCACACGTGATATCATTTCTTTGTCCCTAGATAAGGAAGCCTTATCTCCAAAAAACACTCCGTTAACTGGAGATAGCGTCGTTAACTGAGCTAACAAGCTGAACCCAAATCAAGCGTCTTATCTTGGCTTTAACAGCTAAACCCCAAATAACGTTCTTTATCTTAAGTTAACAAAGGTTATTCGAGATAAGAAAGCGGAAACCCTAAAAACGGTTCCTATCTTGGGTTAAACAAAGCTGAACCCCAAATAACGGTCCCTATCAAGGGTTAACAAAGCTGAACCCCAAATAACGGTCCTTATCTTTAGCAACAAAGCTGACCCCAAAATAACGGGCCTTATCTGGGGTTAACACAAAGCTTATCTTTAGATAAGCACCTATCTAGGGATAAGGCCCCTTATCTCCAAATAACGCTCAGTTAACTCAAGATAACAAGCTGAACCCCAAATAACGATCCTTATCTGGTGTTAACAAGCTGAACCCCAAATAACGGTGTATGGGGTCAGCTGTGTTATCTCCAGATAGGGCCCGTTTTGGGGTTCAGCTTTGTGAACCCATATGGGAGTGTTAACTCAAGAAAGGACCGTTATTTTTGGTTCAGGCTTTGTTATCTCTAGGCAGCTTGGTTAACTCCAGAAAGGGACCGTTATTTGGGGTTCAGCTTTCTTAACCTAGATAAGGGCCGTTATTTGGGGCTCAGATTGTTAACCCAAGATAAGGACCGTATTAGGGTTCAGCTTGCTAACCCGAGATAAGGATGGTTAACTCCAGAGAAGGTGCGTTATTTGGGGTTCAGCTTTCTTATTGAGATAAGGGTGCCTTATTTCGAGATAAGAGAACTATCCCGAGATAAGATTTGTTAACACCAGATAAGGGTCGTTATTGGGGTCAGCTCTGCTATCTCGAGCTAAGCTTGTTACTAAGATAAGGTGCGTTATTGGGGTTCAGCTTTGTTTCTCCGGTTAACGAAAGCGTTATCTCCAGTGAACGGAGTGTTATGGGAGTGAGCTATGGAAGCAACAAGTGTATCATTCTTCTTATCCTAGATAAGGCAAAGCCTTATCTCCAAAAACACTCCGTTAACCTGGAGATAAACGCTTCGTTACAACTGGAGATAACAAAGCTGAACCCCAAATAACGCGTCTTATATGGGGTTAACAAAGCTGAACCCCAAATAACGAGTCCCTTATCAAGGTGTTAACCAAGATGAACACCAAATAACGGTCCTTATCTAAGGTTAACAAAACTGATCTCGAGATAAGAGAGCTGAACCCTAAATAACGGTCCTTAATCTGGGTTACACAAAGCTGAACCCCAAATAACGGTCCTTATCAAGGGGTTAAACAAAGCTGAACCCCAAATAACGAGTCCTTATCTAAGTTAACAAAGATTATCCGAAGATAAGAAAAGTGAACCGAAAATAACGGTCATTATCTGGGGTTAACAAAGCTTATCCTTATAGAAACCTATCAAGGTATAGGCCCCTTATCTCAAATAACGCTCAGTTAACTCAAGATAACAAAGCTGAACCCAATAACGGTCCTTATATGGGGTTAACAAAGCTGAACCAAACAACGGATTATTTGGGTGTTGCTTTGTTATCTACAGATAGGGCCCGTTATTGGGGTTCAGCTTTGCTAACTCCAGAAAAGGAGTGTTAACTCAAGGACCGTTATTTTGGGCTCAGCTTTGTTATCTCTAGATAACTTGTAACTTATATAAGGACCGTTAGTTGGGGTTCAGGATTTCTTAACCCTAGATGAGCGCAGTGTTGGGGTTCAGTTTGTTAACAAGAGAAGGACGTCATTTAGGGTTCAGCTTGCTAACCTAGATAAGGATTGTTAAATCGAAGATAAGGTGCGTTTTTGGGGTTCAGCTTTCCTTATCTGGAGATAGGGTTGACTTATATCGAGATTTATATAAGGTATAGAGACCTTACCGAGATAAGTTGTTAACCCCAGATAAGGGTCGTTATTTGGGGTTTCCGCTCGCTATCTCGGGATAAGCTTTGTTAACTTAAGATAAGGTGCGTTATTTGGGGTTCAGCGTTGTTAACCCGAGATAAGGACCGTTAATTTGGGGTTCAGCTTTGTTATCTACAGTTAACGAAGCGTATCTCCAGTT